>VMDR010001225.1:0-62500 GCA_007922815.1 Macrotus californicus
ATGCAAACTTGAAAAATAGCCCCAGGTTCAAAAGACCAATTATAAAATTCTTTTGTAAACAAATCTATATTCACATTTTTCATGAATAATTATTACTACTAGTATTTCTCCCTTAATGTTCAATTTATAAAATGAAAAATATATTTTGCAATGAAATTGAAATAATGCTGCAATTTCTAATTATGGTTACCTGAAAATAAGTGTTAATAGTGGCACAGATAGGAATACTCTATAGGAATGATTTTTATGTGTATATATTAAGTAAATAAAAATCTACATGGGAAAGAAGTTAATTAAATATTTTAAGCAGTAAAATATTACGGAAAGGCACCAATAACACAAATGTAATCTTTTTAGAGAATATGGGATCATCTTACAGGTATTTTGATACACACAGATACATTGTGTCCTGCGAGAGAAGACGTTTTCTTTGTTCTCGTGAGCAGGGTGAGCATTTTGCTAACTGTCGCTTATTTTTAATCTTTTGCTCGTCAACAAGAAAACACAGGTATCTGTTGTAAATTCCCATTTCATTCATAATCCCTAACTTAGGAAGTCTTCATAAATTTTGTATGTTTTCTGGACTCCTGGTCAAAGTTACTTGTCCCTTGTTCACTAGTGAACACAGACCAACCATATGGACAGAGAGTGACAGAACTCACATGCACAGAAAATGTGCCAACTCTTCACTTTCAATAATAATCATGTTATTTAAAAGTTTGAAATAAAGATAAAATCACCTTGTCATCAAAGACTTGAAGCATTTCAAAAGGGAATTTGGCAGAGACTGCTAAATTTAAATGTCCTGAGTTGAGTGCTAATTGGTGGGACAGGGACAGTATTCTAGGGAAACGCAGTCTCTTTCCACTGCAGTGCCCGGCGGGGCCTGATGCCCACGGGTCCAGCTGGCTCCAGCACTCTCCTCAGCGCAGTGACGCTGCCTCAGGGAGGTCACCAGAAGGCGGACAAGTGACACACCTCAGCCTCCGCAGAGTAGCGCACCTTCACACCAAGGACACCCACACAAAGCCTTGAGGATCTAACTAAAACACTGTCCTAATCTGCAAGACAAAACTCCAATCCCAGCCTTTGCAGAAATACTAGTAAAGTCTTAAATCACACTTCTAGGAATGTCTTCCAAGAAATCATGGATGTGCACAAACATTTTGTTAGCAATAAGCATGTTTCGAGTAAAAACCTGATAATGGCTTAAAATGTCTAAAAATTTAATGAAGTGATCCCTACTTACCAATCTAACTCAAGGCCATGCAACTCTTAAAGTTGTATTCCAGACCAGCAGTTTGCAAACTAGGCATCTGAGGTGTTTCAGTAATTATCTAGCAATCGATTTTGAATTTGATAAAATTTTAACAACTTCAAAAACTAAACAAATCCACCGATTTTGAATTTGATAAAATTTTAACAACTTCAAAAACTAAACAAATCCACTGTGGCATCTATCATAAACACACTTTAACACCCAGCAGCCCTCAGGGCGAGGGCAGTCCGCTGTGACCCACCAAACACGTGCTGAGGCCCCAGGGCAGCCTGGCCTGCCTCTGCAGGGGGGTGAAGGGGGCAGGGCTCCCACCAGCGCAGGCCACTGAGCCGAAGTTCCTCATCTCACAGGGACTGTGGTCCTGTAAGGCGGGCACCCTGACACCCCTCTTTGCAGAGGGCGAGGTGACCCCTGACAGGGGTGGCGCCCCAGGTGACAGACCTTCCTTTGGACTGGCGGCCGACTGCCACCGCCACAACCACCCCATCCAAACCTTTGCCTGCGAAAGCCGCCTGGCCTGGCAGAGGCTCTCGTGTCCTGCGTGAGCTTCAGCTTCTACCTCTGAAGCCTGTCTGCTGGCGGAAGAGAGCTCGGACCGGGTTCACGCGTGGGGCTCACTCATGGTCTTGTGCGCAATAATTCTGCCACTCAAAAGTAACAGTTCAAAACCACAGCCACACAAGAAAAGTGGAACAGAGGGCGGTTATCATTTCAATGTGCACAACTGATAACGAGAGAGAAAAGCCCCAAACACCAATCGAGCCTTCTACACAGACACAGTCTGGAAACACACAACCCTAACAGCTAACAGTGGTGATTAAGGGAAGTTTTTATAACTTTGTCATTTCTTTTGTATGTTTTATAGGGAAGGCAACTACATAGTATGGCCTCTTTAATAAGAAAAAAGAACCTTCAATAACGTTTATTTTTTAAGTAACTTATGTTATCTGCACCTTAGAATTTCTGGGTCAGCCTCTAATTGCATCGCCATTTTACCAAACTTCCAAGAATCACCACTCTAGTGTTAAGCAAAGACAGAACTCATAAAATGTTGAAAGAATGAATAATTAATGAATGAAATATATCTGTAATATCTCTGTACTATTAGATGACCTTTAAAATACAACTTAATGCAGTAATGAGGATAATAACAGAGATTATGGCAATATATTTACTGAGCACCAATGACATCTGGGGGAACGCAGAAGCCGATTTTTTACCGCGGGCTACAGGCACAGGTCCCGGCACCGCCCGGAGGCAGCTGTGCCAGGAGGCCACCCTGCAGCTCGTGGAGCAACACCGTGTAGGCTCTGGCCCCTGCATGAAGATGGCTCTCCCTCTCCAACTCAGTCTCCACAGTCGGCTGGTGACACACCTATGACAGATGTCACGCGCTGTCTGCGCACCCTGGGGTGTCTCCGACTTCATGCCAGGCTGCAGGTGCAACCTCACCCCCTGTCCGCATGCATGCTGCCACAGAGGGCGGCCACTGTCGGCTACCTCTACCTCTTCACACCTCTGCTTCACCACCGCCGGCCACCAACACTGCAGGCTGGCGGGGACCACTCAGCCACCGTGGGCCTCATGAGCACACACGACTTCCCACACCCTCTGGGAACGGAAATGCTGCCCAGAGCCATGACCGCCTGGGCGCACGCAGAACATCCGTGTGTTTGAAGCTCACCCATACCACACCCTCAACCGTGGCAGAGACACTTGCCCCTCTGGGGGCCTTTGCTCGGCTAAACTCCGCCCTCCTGCACACAGGCACCCGGCTCTGCCATCCACCCAGTGGGCCCGCGTGATAATCACTTCTGCACAGCACCGGTCACCTGTCCTGCAGGGCTCTCCTAGGGGCAGGAAGTGTGTCCACTATTGCCTGCACTGCCACAGCGAGCGTCTCGCTCCTCACAGGCGAGACACTACTCAGCTGAGAAACTGGGACGGCTCCTCACTTTGGCAAAGAAAGAACAGCACTTGAAACTCGGGTGTGCCCAAAGATGATGAAACCTTAAATGGAAAGAATGTAAAAATGGAGAAGCATTTTTCCATTTTAAACACAGTCGCTAAAACTGGGAGGTGAAGCGAATTCCCCGACCGATGAGTGAGTCGCTTCCAACTGTGCTGGCTGAGGTCCTCAGACAAACGATCCCTTGACAGTGAGTCCAACTGGGTCCGCCCCGGCTGGTGGCCCTCCGGGGCTCCCTGCCCCTTCCCCGGCAGAAGCCCTTACCTGTAGTCACACCAGGGGCACCGGTAGGGCTTCTCGCCCGTGTGCACCCGCTTGTGCCGCGTCAGGTGAGACTGGGTGGTGGAGGCGAAGCTGCACTCGTCACACTTGAACGGCTTCTCCCCTGCAAGGCACGGAGAAGGGTGAGCGTGAGTGGGCGTGCACTGGAGCCAGGCGCCCACCCTGCTGTCAGCAATGGAAAGGGAGCTCGTTTCCACGGAAGCTTAATAACACAGGTCGATGGACTGCACATATTTGGGCCGCTTAAGTATCTTCTCTCCGCGTGAGAAAGAAGATACTACCAATTTTTACTTCTATGTTGTAACAGAAGAACGTGTACATTCTTCAGCTCAAACGTAACTTCCACAAATAGGAAGCTCAACTGTGGCTCCGGCCTAGCACTGCGTTTGAAGACATCTGACGAACTCTATTATAGCAGCGCCATGATAGAACCCTCAGTGAGGTTAGAACCAGGGGAAAGCATTTATCAGAGATATACTTTGAAGATATAGGATAAAACGATCTTACATATGAAGAAAATAATACAATGAAGCTGTAAGTTGATGCCAATTAAAACACTGTGGGAAGTAAGGAGAAATTTCAGCTAAGTTGAATCAAAGGTACAAAAGCTTCAAAGAAACATTTAAAATAGCAGCACTTTGCATTTTCTTCCCCCGGTGCACATACAGCCGCTCTCCGTACAGACACGCTTCACCACGCGTTGGTCCATGGCCCGCACAGGACTCTCGATTGGCCCTGTGCCAGCCGCTTCCTGCCCTTCACCCACCTCCTCTGCACACACACAGAGAATTCCACTAGCTATACTGGCTGGTGAGCACTTGAAATGTGGCTATTTAACTTTAATTAATGTAAAGTTAAGTTTTAAAATGGATACTGGCTGGATTGACCTATTGAAACAATGTTTACAATGTTTAAGCGGGTGTGGGACAGCTTGGGACCGCGAAGTAGGTTTTATCAGATTAAACTGCATGCAGACCATGGATTTCAGATGAAAACTTAGCCTCTGGGGGGGAAGGTGCTAGAAGTGTAAATACACACCCATTTCAAACTCTTAGAACAAAAAATAATAAGGTATTGATAAGAATGTTATACTGACATCATGTTGAAATAATTTGGATGTATTGGGTTGGCCAAAAAGCTCCTTTAGTTTTTTCTGTAGATGGCTCTCCTAGGCTCAGTTGTCTGTAACATCACTTGGAACAATTTTGTTACAATGTATTGTGACAGCTGTCATATCGGCGTGCATTTAAAAAAATTATCAACATTGGTGAATTTTTGTGTAGCCATTGTAATATTAAAGATGGAAGAAAATAAACAACATTTTTGGCATATTATGCTTTGTTATTTCAAGAAAGGTAAAAACAACTGAAACGCAAAAAAAATTTGTGCAGTGTGTGGAGAAGGTGCTGTGACTGACCGAACGTGTCGAAAGTGGTTTGTGAGGTTCCGTGCTGGAGACTCCTCGCTGGACGACGCCCCACGGTCGGGTGGGCCAGCTGAAGTGGACGGCGATCCAACTGAGACATGAACTGAGAACAACCAATGTGCTGCCACTCAGGAGACAACCGACATACTCAAAATGTCCAAATCAATACAGTTATTGGTGAAAACGGAAAACGTATCTTTGTTTTATGGGAAAAAATAAATGGACTTCTTGGTCAACCCGATAGATTGGCAAAAAAATCTATTTTGGGGGCCACAGGGTGTGGGAACTAGCTGGCCCGTCTGTGTGCTGACACAGCGCTGTCACGGGCACAGCGGCCACGTGAGTCTTCAGGCACGGTAGTGCAGACCTTCCACTTTCAATGTGACGGGTACAAGTAGTGAGACAATTTAGAGACTTTTTAAATTAGGCCAATTCACAGAGTCTGAGGTTTCCTTACTCCATCGGGCCTCAGTTTTGATAATGTCCTGACACCATGACTTGCTGCGGACGTGTTTACCCCAGCGGCCATGATGGAGAGCACCCACCTGCCGTGCCTCTGACTGGTGTGCAGGGGAGGGGCGGACAGGGGCGTCACAGATGCATCACCAAACCAAAGGCAGCCTGAACCCTCCGAATCTAACTTTCTTGGTTTGGAGACTTAACGTAAGGACTCAAAAAACATGACAAATATGTCTTTCATTTAAACTCAGGGCATTTTTATGTCATACAAGCTACATTTTAAAACAATACTTTTAAAGAATAATGTTACTTAATGTAGTCTCTGTAACTCTGTCAATCTGAAGTTCATACTGAGCTAGCATACTACTGTGATACACTGCGAACTGTTGTTTCCTATTTGACGCGCGCTGGGAAGGAAGGCGGGACCACACGCAGGCTGAGAGCGAGGCTGGGGCATGGCCGGGGTGGCGGCAAGGCCCTCAGGATGGGCTCGCAGGGTCAGCTTCCACACGCTCAGCTCATTTGGCCTGCACACGGCAGTTCGTCTGCGGTGCACTCATTCTGGGGCGTGTTCAGCACAACTGCTTGAACATGTCACCTGGCATTTTTTTAGCCGGAAATGATCATTTCTTCAGGAAATGCACTGCAGAAATGCAGGCGTACTTTCCGTTTGTTAGTTTCAACACATACACAGAACGAGAAGAGCAAACCCAACTCCTGGACGGTAAAAGGCAAAAGCAGACCTCACAGGCGTCAGGAAGGGTTTCAGCTCCCTGACACCCATCACTGCCCGACAGGAGGCGACCCTCTCTGGAGAGTGCACACACCTGGTGAAGGGAAACTCCAGTGGATGGGTCAGCTTTACTGGGTGCCCTGGGACCAGCCCCAGGACCTCTTTGTCACGGTGAAGCCAGCCCGCTACGTAAATCTGTAGGCAGGACGTGGACTGCCCCTGAACAACAGGAGCTGTGTGCACCCTGTTCAGAGAGCAGAACGGAGGGGACAGCTCCTTCCCTCCTGTTCCTCCTGACCCGACACGGTGGGCTTCACTCTTTTCCTCACGGGCGGTCATCTTGGCTGAAGCAGCCATGAAGGAACAGTCTGCACCTCAGACCCCTCTGCCCGAGTCTGGGGAAGACAGGGGGGCACCAGAACTCGGGGCCGAGCGGCCCTGTGTGTTAGGAGCTGTCAGACAGCCGCACTCGCCCTGGCCAGCGCCCACGTGGCGTCCCTACAGGCAGTGCAGCACTGGCCAAGGTCCTCCAATCCCAGGTGAGGACCTGCTCCTGGGCCCTTGAGCCAAGGGTCTTTGACAGGTGACAAAAGTAAGTCTCGGGGTGGGGCAGGCTCTGAGTCAGCCCCCAGGCAGCAGCAACGTGGGAGGGAGTGACTGATGCCACCTGGAACTTGCTGGCACCTGCCCTCCCCCAGCTGAGTGTAACCTGCGCGTGTGCTGTCCGTGGTGAAAAGGCAAACCACGTCAAAGAGGAACGCAGCCGAGAAATACAGATTTCCATCGCACCCTACCACGCTAGCCTTGGGGGGAAAAGCCGGGTGTTGCCTAAATGTCAGAAATCCAGGATCTAGGCTATAAGGGCCTAGACTGAGCTGTGCTTAGTTGTTGGACTGAAGCAAACAGTCTCCAGAACTGGCTGTGGTATTAAAGACTCGTGTGTGATTTGTGCCATGGTGGCAGATAAATGCCAGAAAGACAGATGCCTCTGTCTGGGAGACGCTGTCCGATACGGGGTCAGGTTAATAGCAACGTAACACAGAGCCTCTGGACCTGACGTCAAGCAGAAAGCTGCCTGCTTGGCGCTGGCCCTGATCGATCGCCGTGAGCACCTGCAATCACAGCACAACTCTCCCCGCGGCAGGTGAGCCGGAGCGCCCCACGCTGGCAAAGGTAGCACACACAAGGGTGGCCCCAGGGTGTGACCGGGCGAAAACAGAGATGTTTTAAGGGCAACACTCAGGCACCAATAAGCTGAGAACAGTGAGACTAGAAACCCTGCAGGGACACACGGCACTACCCCCCACGCCTCTCCCGCGCCTCTCAGCCGGGACCTTCCAGGTCGCTGGGTTAACGATGCACGGCCGCAGGTGCTCCTGGAGGCTCCCGTGCACTGCTGCGTGTGCACAGTTGAGTCTGTTTCCAGCACTCTGATCAACACTGGAGATTTCTTTCTGGGTCCGTCATGGCTCTGTCCCAGAGGGACATGTGAAGCACAGGAGCTCCAGAAATGAAAGACATGGCCAGCGTGGACTTTCGATGGCCTTACAAACACCGAAATGGGCATTACAGGTGCCTGGGGTTAACTCCTAACTATCTAGAATCAAAATGTGCTGTAAATGTGCCAAACTCAGCCCCTCTTGTGGTACCTTAAGTTCAACATTTCGTTACAAATTGTGTTACCATGTGACTTAGCATCCCACCTAGGTCACTTCTGAGAGCAAAAAATGGTTCTGTTGATAACAGAAGGGACAACGCCAGCACAGCACTATCCCAGGCACACGTAATTTAAAACTATTAAAACAGTCAGTTATGGAACCTGTCACAGCACACCAAGCAGGTAAACAATTTGCGCAAATGTTCAAAAGTTCTCATCCCGCAGGGCTCCTAAGCGAGGCATCATTTCATCTCATCACATCGCCCAGAGTGCACATCTCGAAAACAAGCCCCTTCAATGTCTGCATCGCTTGTGCTGCCCTCCTCGTTGCTCTCCACGCTCAAGAGCAACAATGACTGAAAGGTGACGGCCTCAAACCACACCTACTTATTACACCCACAGAGCCAGTGCCAGGCAGGGCGTTAGATGGTTAGGCAGGCGAGACAGAGGCGGGCCAGGAGGCTGCAGGCAGGAGGGGAGGCAGCTGCGGGCGGGGGTGGTGGGTAGGGATGAGAGGCAGATGGACTGAGAGGGGGGCCTGACAGGAACATGGGCCCTGGCCCCAACTGTGGGGCCCAGGCAGAGCCGGCTTCCTTGAAGAGCGTGGTGTACCAGATCCGGAAGCCCAACTCCTCTCCCTGCCGGTCAGCATGCATTCACGGAGGACACCTGGCCCAGGTGCAGCGGGCCTAGTTTTCAACATGAAAACGGATGAGCTGGGACCGTGAGACAGTCAACCAGAACTGTCTGGGGGCCCCCAAGCACAGGGCTGCCAGGCACACGGAGGTGCCGAGTGCACAGGGCCGGCGGGGGCAGGCCGCACTCACCTGTGTGCTGCCGGCGGTGCTTGGTGAGGGCGTGCCGGGTCCCGCCCGCGAAGCCACAGAGGTCGCACAGGAAGGACTTCTCGCCTGTTGCAACAACAAACACATGAGGGACTGCGGAGGTCACAGATCATTAAAACATATCTATCAAGGCTTTCAGGGTTACTAATTCCTCCAATCAAATGTTTCCATGTAAATATGTCAAATGGGAATGAAATTACCACTGCGGTTTATTGACTGTGATAAAATCTGAAAAGCACCACTGAACATAATTACATACTTGTCAGACCCATAAAAATTAGCTTTATTATCAATGGAATGGTTTTGTACAACTTCATTTCTGGTGGATGTCTTCCAGATGGGGCTGCTTTATGCACTTGAACAGTTTTTATGCATATCCTGATTTTTTACAATTCCCATACATCTGGCCTTTCTGAGCTGAGTAAAGATTGGTTGGAATAGTTAATATACAGTATATATGATTCTGCTTAAATAAAACCTATTGAATTGTCTAACTACTGAAGGATACTGAATTGGTTTTACCTGATTCTATCAGGATCTTCTTTAATAACTTCCCACTTAATAATGTGAATTAAATGCTCTCCGTGAACACACAGAGGATCCCGAGTAACAATAAAATCTCCATTCCTCAGGACCCACAGCAGCTCAGTGCTGTTGATGTCGCTCAAACTTTCATGGCACAGAAAAGGAAGTCACGGGATGCTGAAGAAATGGTACAAAAACTCTTCCTATTCACCTTCAATGATAACTCGGGACTGGAAGGCTCTGCAACAATTAGACAGACTCGGCAGACTCAGGGTTTGTTAAGCGCGTGTACATGCTCATCGTGAGAGCGTTTTACACAAGCCAACGTTGGCCCTGCGTGTCATAAGCGCCATCTCTCTCTCCACCGCAGCGCATTTCGACAGTAAGTGCCAGCAAGCCGGGCAGCGTGTCCCACAAGGCTCACGAGGCAGGGCCAGCGAGAGTAAAAACGCTAATAACCGTGGAGGGAGTCAGTGAAATTGGACAACGGCTTTCCAAAAACGAAATAAATCACCCCTACCTCTCTTCATCTACTTTACTCATTTAGACATTTAATACAACAAGCCTTCAAGGGTCCGAGTCAGCCTGCCTCACTCCCAACACGTGGGCGCATCAAAGCAGAGCCTGGCTCGGGGGCTGGGAGGCAGGGACGCCTGCAGAAGCTCACAAACAACAGTGCCTGCCAGAAGGCAGGACAAGTCGCGTCATCAAAAAGGCCCTCCTTTCAGGAGCACGACTAGCTTTTCCACTTAGGTGAGCAGTATTAATAAAGAGAATTTTAACCAAGTTGTGTTTCATCTTACGTCACAGGGGTATGTTAAAGCGTTCATTATCATCATCCATAAAATAAAGCTAAATTTAAACATTTACCTATCTTTTCTTTCCTATCTTGGGGTTAAGTTTACTTCTTGACATCACTATTTCAATACAGAAAAAAGGAATAGGGTAGATGGGCTGTGAAGAATAAAGTTTAATTATAATCACTCATTTAATCATTTAATCAATTAGAAATATAAATCTTTCCAACTAGCTGTATTACCAATTAAGTGTATTATCACTGAACGTGGACTTTTTTAAATCCCTAAAGATAATTTGCTCATTAATACTAACACACTATTCTACGTTGAGGCACAACCGTTCTCCATGATTTGCCCCTCACTGCCGTCTGGTGGGCATGAAGCCCGTGCGCAGGTGCTGGTGTGAACATACACACGCACAGATGCGCGCGCACACACACACGCATACACACGCACACCTGGCAGTGTGTGGCAGCAGAGACGACACTGGGCCGGCCTGCCAGCCAGCCTCTGAAGAGGAAGGAGTGTCTCCTCTGCTCCCGACCCCAGAAGAGAACGACCCCTCTCTCTCCCTGGTAAACTCTGCGCCCTGCCTTTTTCTTACAAAATGTGAGCACTCCCAGCACAGGAAGCTCTTTGTCACGGGCGTTCTCTCCTGGTGCGTGCCCTGCCGTGGTCGGACATCTGTGCTGGCACAAAGACAACGCTGCCCTTCCGTGGGATTTGGTTCTGGATACATTAGTGACCTTGAGTTCTGATGAGCAGGGTTTTATTCAGCATGTTAGGCTGCAATGTCCTGTGTGTGAGATTTACCTTGGTGGCTTGGTGTGTTTGTCATGCTATGTTCAATTTTCACTTACTGGTTTTGTTTGAGGGGCGGGGGCTTAGTGTTGGAGAGTGGGCCACAGAGTGTTTTTCAGAAAACAAATTTAAGAAAAGAACTCAGTGCAGTATTTCACTCCGTGTGAAGGGAGTTCACATAATATGCCATATTTACATGATAGCAGAGATACAGGAGGAGACTTTTCTTAACAACTTGAATTAGCTTCACACGTGCCATTTTGCATTCAAATGTACAGAGACATGGAAACCAATCCCTTGTTTTCTATTAGAAAACAGCCACTGTCCCCTCTCTCATTATGGTGCAGACTACAAGGCCCAACAACAAAAATCCATATTATTGATCCAGCCAAGTCTCCACAATTATTCTTTAGAAGGAAACGCCGACGATAAATTACATCTGCACTGGCTTTTCATCTGCTGTTCGATATAAGTGATCTCTCAGGGCAGGCTGGAGACCTTAAATCGTCAACGCCCTTGTCAGGGGAGCTAAGGAGGCCTGGGCTTCCACATACAGCTCCCGAAGAACTTTGAACCTGTAATTTCTAACAATAATAGAGGATTCTTGGCAATCAGAAGAACATTTGGGAATGCTGATTAAAATTTATTTTCTTCCTTGGAATACGATCCTTTCTGAGAGGTGCGAAGAGAAGGACCCCCAAAACACCACAGCTCTCAGTGCCACAGCTCTGGGGCAGGAGGGAGCGCCTGGGGGGAGGCGGGGGTCCCCATCCTTAGGTAACGAAAACAAGCCGTGAATGCCGAGCACACAGTGAGCCGCCTCTCACAGGTGCACGCTGGGTGCTGCTCTCCATCAGCGCGTTTCAAGTCCATGTGTTCTTTACATGTTTTGATATAAAGTGTATGTGAATTTGTACTTTTTAAATATATATTATCTAAAAATTTACACTGGCTAAATTCAGATGAGTCTCTGTATAAATTATCGAAAATACTTAAATCTGAGAGCATTCACCTCTTGAGAAATATTGACTGAATTAAAAAATGTTAAATGGCACACAAAATCAAGGTTTAACGCTGTTCAAAAATACGACGGTGCTGAGTTTGGGTGAGAAAAGGCAAGATGAGTGTGCTCTGCCCCGACGACCTCCATGGAGATCACACCTAAAAAGGTGTGTTTAAACACACACACACACACACACACACGTACACGCACGGCGGCAACGAGCTCCCGCAGAGCCTGCGCCGCAGACAGGCCGGCGTACCTGTGTGGGTCCGGTAGTGGTCCTTCATGGCCGAGGCCGTGAGGAAGCAGTAGTGGCACGTGGGCCAGGTGCACTTGAAGGGCTTCTCCCCCGTGTGCAGCTTCATGTGGTTGTTGAGGGCCCACTTCTCGGTGAAACTTCTGTCACACAAGTGGCACGTGAACTTCCTGCAGGGAAGAGAGAAGACACGATGTCAGCGCGGCGCCCTGGCCCCCGAAAGGCAGCAGGTCGGAGCCCCGCGGCACGGCGGGCGCGCGGGCGCAGGGAGCACTGCAGGCCTGGCCTGTCATGTCTGTATAACCAGGCATTGATTTTGCTGTCGAGACCTGGCACTTCAGCCATCTATTCTCTGCTTTGCGGTTGGGCCCAACGGGTTTGAAAAATTCTGTTACAGTCCAGTCACCCCTGAGGCAAATGTGAGAATAGATTTCACCTGCACGGGCCGACGCCACTTATCCAGGGCACGGGCTGTCAGAGCAAAGGCTAAATGAAAAGCCATCCACACTAAACTGCTCAGACAACCCCTGTCTCTGCTGGCACCGCCGCTGCTGGGTGGGAGCCCGAGCGCCGGGGCCGCAGGGCGGCCGGCCTGCAGAGAGCCCCGGGGAAGGGGTCCCTAGGGTGCTCCTGCACCGGGGGTCCTTCTGAGCCACCACACACTGCGTACAAAGTTGACTTTGATGAGATAAACATAAAACTACAGGACTTAGTCAAATAAGCCTTTGAGAAACATAAACCTTGATTATTTCCTACGTGAAAAAAAGCCTGGAAATAACAGACAGCACTCACACCAGACAGCGTTCCAGCCCCACAGTCCACAGGCAAAGACACCGCCAATGCTCGAGGCCACGGGGACCACAGACAGAAACCCCGATACTTCTTCTGGTTACGCTTCCTCTCTTTCCACCCGTCCTCGCGAAACCATTGCTACATTTGCTCTGTATTCCCAGTACAGTGTAGGTCAAAGCCATCCCTGCACCCAATAAAGCAGTGTCCAGCTAATTAATTCAGGACGATGAACAGTCAAATAAAAGCAAATTAACACCCAATATTCAAAATTAAACTATTTTAATAAGTTGACAAGCACTATGCCACAAAAGAGGAGCTACAGCAGCTTGATTTGACTATCATAAATTGGTCTGCACATTTAGCCAGCTCATGCAATTAAAAATAGTTACAGTATCCGTTTTGAATTATGATAGAAATACAGAGGTGTAAAGAGAATGTATCCTTAGCATAAAGGCCCTAACTATGATTTTACAAACTTCCTTCATCTTGTAAGGGTAGACAAAGAATCCCAAGACCCAAGTAATTAACTCCCTCATTTTGGGGCAGATGTGGATTATTTTAACCAGATTAATCATTCAGAATTTCACAAATTCCTATTAATCAAGTTATGAAATTACCTTTTATAAAAACTCCTCTTAATTTGCTTTATGTATTTGTATTTTTATAACATTAGATCCTAAATGCAACAGAAGTAAAAATTTCTAAATATTTCAGAACTGTCATATAAAATATCTTAAGTGCTTCATCAATATTAAAATTGCCAATTAATATATCTATAAAATGTGGGACACTGCATTTACATCCACTGACTCAGACTGACTTGGAATTACTGTATCTTGTGATCATTGCTTACTGGTACTACAGAATGACAAATATAACTAAATACTTCGAAATGCACTGTAAAAAAATATCATATCCGTATATCTCTTTGACGGGTCTTCATGCATTTAACATTTCAAAACCATGACAGGGATCTTATTTCCAAGATAAATTCCCCTATCTACTTATTTCTTCGTGTATTTATTGTGGATCTAACCTTCTCCTACAAGAAATAAATAAGGAGGTTAAGTAGATGCTATCTTTTAACAAATAGTTTCTCCAGACTGTATTACAACTTTATGAATGACAAAATAAATCCCTCATTTTTAAATCTACCATGATGTACATTTAACAAAATTACATCTATGAAACCTCAATATATGTACTCTATTATTCATATGTAATAAAAATGTTAAACCAGAGCTTAGTGCCTGCCATGAAATGATAAAAGCCAGATAACAAAGGACTGAGGCCACTGCTTGAAACCTCGCGTGTTTTCCAGCTGCCTCAGGAAAACCGGCTCATGGACCGGTGACCGACCTAAAGAGTCTGTGAGGAGATGAAGACCTTCTTCCAGGGGGCACCTCCCGGGACCCCACCCGCACGGGGTCTCAGTTCTGCAGACGAGCTGCCTCTGTCCTCGGGAACCTGAGCTAACACGCAGCGCTGCAGGGCCGTGTGGGCCTGAGGACAGGGGTCAGCGGAAGGAAGGCCTGCGCACGGGCTCTACCCACGGCGCTGTTCTGCATGGCAGAGACGAAGAGGGGAGAGGGCCCGAGCTGGCCCTCAGCAAAACCACAGGCCATTAAAGGAGAAAAATCATTCACAAAAATAACTCCAATGCCAAAGAAAAGACAAGGAAAAGAAAAGAAGTAAAATGCCATCACAGGGTTAAAAGAAGCAGCTGTTAATGGCCGGGGCGGGTGTGGGAAGGCTTCCCAGAGGCGGTGAGGCCAGAGGAGGGAGGCCCGGCAGAGAGGTGCCCACAGAGCCACAGAGCTGGAAGGCCAAGGCCAGGCCCCGCATATCTGGGCCATGCAGTGCAGGTGGCTGGCCCCCAGTGCCGCTCCCCGCAGTCTAGGGCCGCCTGGGATCTGCACGGGGGGCGAGACTGTGCCCTGATGAATCTCAGACTCTGACGGCGACTGGGGCCACCCCAGCTACCCAGGGCTTGTGCCTCTCATGCCACGGGGCCTTGCCTGCTGGCTCAGCATTTGTACGTGTTTCACCATGTGGGACTACGTCAGCCAGCCACGCAAGAGACAGAGCCGCCTCCTGCCAGCAAGATATAAGTTCCCAGATGATAGCAACCACGGTTTCCACATTTGGCTCAGTTCCTTTCTTTGGTACCCTAAACATTTTACTGAATAAATTACTTTGTAAATTTTTAAACACCTATAATTTAAATTAAAAAGAAAAGAAAACATGTGACAGGCCACAGCATGGATGTAACTGACATGCCAAGGAGACAGCCATTTCTGCGGAGAGGAGCTGGGTCCAGACCACTCCCAATTCGTGCCTAATCTGACTAGACTAGTCCATACGTTTAATAAGTTCAAAACTCCACACAGTGGCAGTTTGTCACCATCCCTCTCCTCGGGCTTCACAAGACATTTCCACCGGACACAAAGCGATCTTTAAAGATTTCAGAAGGAAAGAAATCACAAGCAAAAGAAATCAAAATGACACCAGACTTCTCAGGAGTGTGGAATTTGACCCAGCGCAGGTGGGATTTGGGAGTCCTGAGTGATGTTACGTGTACAAGGTCACCCCTCACCCCGTCTGCAGTTCCCGCCAAGTGGGGCACCCCCCCGAGTCCCTGCTGTCCAGGCACTGAGGTGTCAATGTAGCCAAGACTCTTCAGAGGACCAATGGTGACCAACGGTGCCATGGAAGCTGGTTCAGAGGTCCCCCGGAGAGTCACCTCACGCGCTGTGGAGGCGGCTCCGACACCAGGGCTCCCTAGCAATGAGTGGTCCCCAGTGTCCAGCCCTCAAACAGTGCTCAGCTCCTGCAGACGCGTGCCCTCGTTCATGGCGTCATGGGCGGGGTCCGTCCATCTCCCGGGAAAATCCACAAAGCTCCCTAAATCAAACCCTGAGCACTGTTCCAGTGCCCTCGCTGTGTTTGCAGGTTTCTCCGTTTACTGTGCTGTGCGCCGTTTCGTCGGCAGCACCCGCACGGGGAAGAGCCCTGGGGACCCCTCATTCCGTGATTTGCACTCCCAGAGCCGAGGTGAAAATCCACATCTCTAGATGTAACATTTCAGAGAGAGGATACTAAGTACCCTGACGGGCAGATGTAGGAGAAGAACCAGAGATTCTTATGGGGACATCTGCGGGCACAGTGCAGAGTGGGAACTGGGGGGGGGGGGGGGGGGGGGGGGGGGGGGGGGGGGGGGGGGGGGGGGGGGGGGGGGGGCGTGTGAGGACTGCGTGAGTGACGGCACCGCCTCTGCAGGCGTGTGTGCTTGACAGAGGCTCTGCGGGCGACCACTTGTTGCAGACTGGCAAACAGGCAGACACGTTACATCAAAACAGGGGCTCGCACTGGGAGCTGCGTCTCGAACTTGACCTCTCCACGCCACTACAGGAGCGAAGAGTCCTAAAAGGAGGTCTGTATTTACCTGCTCAGATCGTACTTTAAAACATTATTTCAACATATGAAAATCCTACTAGTTGGATTATTCTTCTCATTTATCAGTGACTTAATAACAAAGTGGCCCTTACCCCACTTACATACAAAGACAAGTACATTCTGGTGCCCTGGCGCTTCACTTCTCTGACAGTTAAAATGCCGTCAGACGCGTCACGAGTGTATTTTCATGTGCTGTCCTGATCTCCTCAGCTGAGGACAATGTGGAGTGTCACTGCTTTACGATGCTTGTTCAGCGGTGACTGTCCCGTCCTTTCTCCCAGAAAGCCAGTCTAGGCACACGCAAGGGAGCGACTGGCACAAGCACCGGCGTGTGAGACAGTCACCCTCGTCAAAGCGCAAGCAGCGTGGGTGGCCCATCTCAGGGCGGAATCAGTAACAGCCCTGAGATCGGACGTCATCACGGAGGTCCCAGGAACCAATGAGGGCTGCATGTGTCACCATACAGTGACATCACCTCAGACAAACGAGCGCCCCAGACAAGCCAGGCACAAAATGGCACCACCGACAAAGACTTCCTCCGGGAGAGGAACGGAGCTGAACACGAGCGCAGAGTCCGGGTGCAGAGACGCCCCAGCCAACAGGGCCTGTGGGTGCGGCTTGCCTCACAGAGAGCACCTGCGGGGCGGTGCTAACGGTGGCTGTGTGGTCTCGCCTGCCTGAAAGAAGGCATCTGGGGTGGGTGCTAACACCCTGGGGTGTTAGCATCTTCCAGTGTGTTTCCATCGGTTTTGAAAGTTTTACAGATTCAAGATGGATATTTTCATTGATCAATCAAACAATGTTTCCTATCTTCTGCCCAGGACCCTTGAACCAGTCTTGTCAAATTAATAAACCGCACAAACTCGCGTCTGCAAGCAGCAGTGAGCCAGACGTGGCGTGGCACCGATGAAATTTTAATAACTAAGTTAAACTTTGTCAAAATTTTAAATAACCGTGTACCCACTATCTTTCAGAACTGGGAAACGAAGGGTCGACTGGTCCAAACCTGTTATTACAAGACCGCACCAATGCTGCGGAGTGTGACTGGTGGGCACCGCTGCTCTTGATGAGCAGACAGAACCCAGAACCGTGGCGACGACGTGAGGGGTGTGTGTTCCCAGCCAAACGTGCGTTCCAGCAACTCTAAGTTGCTCGGATGGTGCCAATGCAGGGTTCCTTTGGAATCACAGCCTCTTTGTTCATTATTATAACTTGATAATGACTTGATGCTGCACTAAGAGATGAGATAAAAGCAGAATGAGACGGGGTCTGTGCCCAGTAGGGTTGCCATATGCATTTCTGCTGAGTTGCCAACATAGCTCAGGAACATGCACTTTCATGCACAAAGAAACACGTAAAAAGGCATTTCCAGATAACCAGTGAAGGGCAACTATAATGCTCAACTAGTTCATGCAAGCGTCTTGTGCCGAAGAGGCGCCCCAGAGGAGAACGAAGCAAAGCGGCGAGTGCAGAGAACCGCTGCCGATGGCCACAATGCCCGGCGCCATGTCCACTCACCACACTGGGGCAGGGCGGGGGCCAGAAACACCCAACGCTGCTTGTGGAGTTAAACTACTTACTCACGCAAAAAAGGCACTCGGTCCACGTCAGATGCCCCGATATCATCCCACAGTAACCCTGCTCGTCACTCTCTGAGATTTCGAAGTCCTACGTGCGCACATTCAAATAGAATGTGCAACTTCAAACTGCACGGAAAGGAGAAGTCCCTCACTGTTTTCTCCAGTTGAAAAATGGAAAAGATACCCTAACAGCTACACATTAACTATGAAGACACTCAGGGTCTCTTTGGCCATTTTCCTCCGAATATTTGTGTGTGCGTGTGCACACATGTGAGTATAAAGCCCACAAAAAACTCTGACTCAGTGAAGGAACTTATACCCTGAAACCAAAACAATTCCAGGCAAACACTGATATCCAGATTATTTAAATCAGGCCGGACTCTGAGAGAGGCCTGTTTCCGATTACACAAAAACCGGAGTGTGACTTACGTCAAGAAGCCGCAAAGACCTAAGACTAGGAAGGTCTCACTGACCGAACCTGACTCCTCGGGCCCAAGTGGCTGTGAGGGAAGCTGGCACCTCCTCTGAGGCTCTCCCAGGGCACAAGGGAGCTTGCTACTTAAGCCAAGAGCCTGGATGCAGTTTTACCCTGAACAGGTGACAATTAGCCTCATTAACAGGCTGTACCCTTGTTAACTAGCTGGAACAGAAATTTGACCTCGCTCAGTGCCAAAGCCTGCCACTTTAAAACCTCTTAACGTATCACTCAGCTTTTAATTGCTGTGAAATAGATCTTCAATTGGCCCTTTCAATTCGATCCAAAGGTTGAAAAGCTTCTGTCAAAACCACTTCTGGGAGGAGCACTGGGCACAATATTAATCCCAGGATGACTTCGGCAACCAAGAACCAAGAGAATGGCTCATTCTGAAGAAACACATTCAAGGACTGCAAGGGCCCTGCCCCCACCATCCAGACTCGCCCTTCAGAACCTCACCCCCAGTGAGTCCCTCCCCGTCAGAGACCCCAGGCTCAGCCCTGTTCCAAGCCACCTGGACAGGTCTGCTTGCAATGTCCACCAGGCCACTGTGCGTGCTGTGTCCCGTCCTCGCCTGCACATGGTGTCTTGGACCAGGGGTGGGAAAGGCTCTGTGCAAGGACAGCAGGTATTTTCTACTTGATGGGCCACTTGGGGGCTCAGGCACCCACTCAACTCTGCCTTCACAGCACAGGCAGAAGTAGCCACAGACAGCCTTACGAACCAGTATGGCTGTGCCAATAAAACTTTATTCACAGAAACACACAGTGGGCCGGGTCTGCCCTGCAGGGCCTATCTGCCAATCCCTGGCTTGCATGACAGGCCACAGCCCCCGCTCATGGCCCCCAGAGCTCCCTGACCTCTGCAGGGCAAAGAGCAGAATCCAGCACAGCTGGGAAAGAAAGGTCCGCTCAGCCCCGACACAGTTCATGTGTCTTGACGGGCTTTCGGAGGTCTACGTGAGAGCGCAGGCGGGAGGAGTCACACTGCTCATGCAACTCGTGCAGCCTCCGCTGCCTGTCCCCTTCCAGCTGCCCCTCCTTTCACGTGAACAGAGCGGGGGCCTTGGCAAGTGAGCAACTGTGACTGACCACGGAAGTCAAGTCCTAGGGAGCAAGACATCCGTTAAATCGCCACAGGTCAGTAGTCTGGACTAAGCAAATGTTAGTGCTTTGGGTTAGGTAAGAAGACGCTGCATCTCCATAAGGAAGGTTACAACAGCAGTTAAAAGTCAAAGGTTAATACTGCTGCAGAACTACGTAAAGAGAGTTTCTGCTAGACCACTGCTTTTGCTGGTGAGAATAATTTGAGGTAGACGACAGAAGACGTCCAAACCCATTTATGCCTTCACCCCGAGTACCCTGACTGACATCCAGTCTTTGGTCATTTACGACATGACCCCAACACCTTCAGATTATGGAAGCTTACTCTCTCTACGGCAACTTAAGAAACGTGCACTGGGACCTACTGTGTGCCTGGCAGGATCCACGCTACGCACCCACCCACCAGTAAATGCGAGGGCACCCATGGGGGGCCGATGATCCAGCGGTCCGCATGAGCAGCGGCGAGGCCACTGGGCCACGGGAGCACCACAGTGTGCGGGAGGTCTGAACAGAGAGGGAAGCGGTGTTTGGGAAAAGCACCAGCACCTAGAGAACGAAATGGCTAGAAAATCTTCCTGATGAGGTTGGGGTGCATCTGCAACGACAGCGCAGATGCCAGTGATGAAGAGGCAGCAGGCGGTGACAAGCCTGGAGGTGAAGACGGGCAGAGGCGGTGGGGGGCAGGGAGCAGTGACCCCAGCCTAGAACCTCGGTCGGGGCGGGGAGCGTGCTGCGCAGAGGGAGAGGTAAGGTTGCCTAATTCAGAGAGTACCGGATAGAGAGTTGGCTTTGAGAGGAAAACAGGAGCCGTCCACGCTTCGCTTTCCTTCCCCTGCCCACATCCCTCAGTGCTTGCTCTGCATAATTATCTGATTGCAGTTTTCTAAGGAGCTAAATGGTTTATCGTTCAGGAGTGTCCGTGACCAAATAGATGCAGCACATATGCATACAAGGCACACGTGTGTGCCTGCCTGGAGGGAAACCCACCAAAGCCATGTCCCCATTTGAGATCGATGACGAACTCCTGGACACGTGGCCCATCAGCGCACGGCCTCTCAGAGAGCATGCCAGCGGCGCAGAGGCTGCCTGCTCCCAGCAATGCACCTGCCGGGGCTGCGGCAGCACGACTTCAGGTAGCTGAGGCCGGAAGCCTCCTCCCTCATGCGCGTGGCGATGGGACACCTTTGACTAAGGGTTCAGGTGACACTCTCGCCAGGTCCAGCAGTAGAATGATTTGGTTAACAAACACAAATAAGATAGATTTCACCAATAAGACCAAAACCCAGGCTTACAGAGGAGGAAGCACTGGTTTAAAAAGTCAGATACAATGTTGGCTGAAGGAACTCTCTTTAAAACTTTAACACGTGAAAATTAAACATACTGGGTATTTTAATGGGAGCCGAGTACAAAGGAAACCCTGCCCTGACGTAGACAACCTGTCACAGCCCAACCCTCCACACTGGGGCTCCCACTGAAGTGACAGGTCACGTGAGCTCTTTCCACGGCACTGTCACGACACGGAGCCAGTGCGATTTCCTGGGAGCTGTATACACATGGCAGGAAAACCCGGCACGTATGGGTGGGACAGACGGCCCCGCCCCCTCTGGCTAACAGGGCTGGTAGGTTCGGATAAGCAGTGCAGCTCAGCTCCCCGCATGCCACAGGTTCAAAATTAACATCTGGGGTCGGACGCTCATGGTGCTGGGCAAGAGGGCAGTGCCTGGCACGGACAGCGCTCTGGCCTCAGGGGGACCACGCAGCTTTTACTGAGGGGCGTGCTCACACCAACGTGTCTGAGGACGCTGGCACGGAACGGCTCCTCGGTCGGCACCCGTTGTGGTCAGTGTCTTCTACCCACACCGAGTCAGGAGCATCGACAACTGCTTCCCAGCGTTTGAAGTGGCAGAGGAAGCCGTCCTCTGCCGTGTGGGTTCTGGGTCCGCCATCCCTGTCAGCAGCCCCCCGTCTCCGAGAAAGACTGCTCAGAGTTGTCAATAAGCCAAAGGCAGCGTGGCTGGTCGTAAGGGGCCTGGGCTGTCCCCGTGACACCGGAGCCTGACACATCGACCCTGCAGCCCCCCTCACCAACACCAGTGGGCTCCACACTCTGACTATGTGCATGAGCTACATGACGGGACTGTCACTATTGATCCAAACTGCGACTTCACATAGGACTCCGATATATAGTGGGTGAAACTGGGAAGAAGAAAATATCTCTGTACCCAAGAAATTTATATTCACTTTGAATATACAATATGTATTTTTGCTAAAATATATTCTCGTTAGTACTGAAACACGCCCCACAGAGCCGTGCAACCGCGCACTAGCAAACGCAGCCTACTTGCAATTGGCCCTGCGTCACTCTGCGGAAAGAGAACCTCTAGACGTCTGACTCCATTAGCCAGGCGCAGACAGGGCTGCCCGGGCCGCTGAAGACCGTGTGATCTGCGGGCTGGGGAGGAGCCTTTCCAAACTGGGCACTGCCGTGTCACAGCCTGTGTCGCTGCCTCAGCCCCCAGGATGTCTGGATGACCTAGGGGACCATCTAAGCCCAAGGTGAGATGAGCTGGGGGCTGAGATGTATCACCCCACAGTCGCAGAGTCCAGGACAAAACAACCCTGCCTGAGACCTCAGCCTGGGGAGCCGCCGTTGCAGCTCGCTGCCAGGGCGCGTGGAGGGCTGTGGTGCCCCGGAGCCTCACCGACACACAGTGCGAGTTCAGAAGGCGGGTCATGTGGGCACCGGAGCGCCTGACGTGGCTGAGGGCGGCTTCAAATCGAGACATTCTGACCTTCACATGTGTAGAAAGATCAGCTTGTAGGGGATGTGATTTGTTCCTTTCTAAATCATACATCAAGGGAAAGTGCTCAAATTATATGAATATACGAGACAAATTTTTGAGGGTCGTAAAGCTACTATGATCCACCTGAGGGTGAGTAGTTGGTGAATGCAAGCAGGCTCATCACCGTTTCCTGCGCTATCGGCTGTGTGATGGGGACGGAGAAACCCGCGCCGAAACATGAGTAATGCTGGAGAGTGCACGCACACCTGAGGTTTATCTGGCTGGAAAAAGCCCTTCAGTGCAGGGAAAAGCAATCAATGCAGCTCTCTTTCAGTGCAAAGGAGCAACATTTATTGTAAAACTTGGGTGTGTGCAGCTATGGATTCTTCTTTGCACAAAATAGATGAACAGATTTCATCTACTTCTCAGATATTCTGAATTTTCTGAAAAGACAAATTTAGATGGGCGTCTATAAAAGTGCATATAGACCTTTCATACTAATTTTCAAATCTTCAACACCTCAAACAAAAGACTATGTGGAATAACATTATCATTTATTACATACCTTCCAGCACTGAAAATATTAAACTGAATTTCTTTCTAATGCAAGTAAGTGCTCGAGCGAAAGCCACTGGCAGGGAGCACGCGGGTGGCAGAGCGCGGCTGACCTGGGCAGCAGGGCAGCGCAGGGAGGCCGGAGCGCAGAGCTGGCTGATGCCGCCCGGCTGAGGTGAATGAGAGAGACTTTCTGGTTACGGGATGGGAAAGAACAGGCGTGGAAGTCGGAGTGTTTGCCACTTTAGAATGTACGTCCAGAGGAAAAGTCCCCTTGACCCTCTCTGTTATATCAACTTCCCATTGAAGACAGGGACACGGTCTCCCTGAAGGTGCTAACAAGGAGGGAGGACCCACGCGGTCAGGTCCCCCCCACCTCCGCCCACCACCTCCCTCCCCACTCGGCCTCCCTGTAGCCCCGGCCATGCTTACAGGCTCCGGCTACCGGACGCCCACCAGACTTCGCTCTGCCTGAGTCACTCACGCAGCCTGTCCTCAGTGGGGTCTGCCGCGCCTGCCCCCCACCAGGTTTCCTCCCCTACTGGTGGGGTCTGCGACGCATCATGGCAGCGCTCCGTCTCACTGTGCGCCACTGTTTTGGCAGTGGCACACGCGGCCTTTAATTTCACTCGGCGACACTCTCCCTGTACTGAGGTCCTGACAGCAGAGGGAGTGCCACTCGGCTTCTGCCCGTGCCCTGGGGGCCCAGGGCCATGGCCGGGATGCAGAGGGCACCTAGGAAATAGTTGTTCGACTCATGGACTGATTAAACATCGTAAAGGAACAAAATCTACAGAATAAGTACACGCTTACCAAAACACACACACAAACGTGCGTGAAATGACAAGTAAATAGAAAACAGCCGGGACAGAGTCACACAGGCTGTGAACAGGAGTTACCTTGGGTGGGAAGCAGGCCAGGAAGACTGGACGAAGAGGAAGGGAGATTCCAAAAAAGGAAACTTCCCCTCAGTACTTTATATGCTACAGCATTAAAAATATTCACACACACACATTTTATCTTTAAATATATGTATGTACAAGCAAACAGAATTTGAAAAGTCATAAGTTCAGATAAAAAATTTCAATTTCTCCTCCGGAATACAATTTAATGTACAGATTTTTGGTTAAGTATCCGCATTCATGAAATCATTACTATTCACAGCAAGCAAATAAGGTAGTAGTAAAATACTGGGTGTTTTTAAAATAAAAACTGAAAGAGTGCTGAATATATCACGTATAAAAGTCAATGAAATACATAAGCACAAACAGTAGGTAAAGGGAACTTAATGAATTAAAGAAGACTCCCTTTGGACATAAGCATTCAACAGTTACCAATATGGTGGGTTGCTTGTCCCTAGCACCCTGTGCGACGGTGCATTCTATCCATTCCCTGCACGTGTACAAGAACCAAGCTGACCACAGTGCCTTCTGTCCAGAGTATGCTGTCTGTCCTTCCAGCTGCAAGCAAACCTCTAGTAAACTCCTGTCTGCCTCCATGCCAATCATGGGGTGCAGGACGGCATCAAGGCCATCCCGTCGGGGCCTCACGTCGGTGGCGCGTTCTGCTAAGTGATGTCCTTGCTCCGCAGACAGAAATAAGCGTGCTAGTACAGTGGCCAGGAGCACACTGAATACGGGTTTGCACGGACAGACCTGCACGCTGCCTGTCAGATAAGGTGCAGTCTGCCTGCTGCTCACACAGAAGACCGCCTGGCAGCCTCCTCCCAGGTCAGCGTCTGAGTGCATGAACAGGCCATGCCCCACCATTCCCAAAGCCTGACAGTCTGCCTCAGTGTCACGTGCACTTCCGGACTCTCGGCCTCTCTGTCTCGCATGCTGGGCTGACTAACATCACAGCACTTCCTGGAGGTCTCATCAGGTTTTCTCACGGCCTGACTCCGGGCCATATAAAATGCGGGGGACCCAACGAGTGGGCAAAGATGACTTTGAAACTACTTCTCATGACTGCTCCTCCCCTAAGGCATCTACAGAAGGCTGAATCATCTCAGCATACCTGTGTGTATGTGTGTGTGTCCAGTTCTTACCTTGGAAATCATTCAAAAGTACAAAATGACTTTTTTAAGCTAATGGCTCTATTTATAAAATTAAATATAAGATCCTCCAAAATTGACATATTATATTTTTACAGCTGCTGTGTTTCTAATCACTATTTCCATATTTCTGTCGATGAAATGCAACACCAATGACTCACACAGCTGCAGAAATCACATCACAGAGCTGGACTCACGTTGAAAAGTTATCTACCACTTATTATCTTTCCTACCCCCTCCACGAAATCCAAAACAAAATTTACAGAATGAACACACTAGTGAATATTGATAAGTCTGAAAATATGGCTTAAAATTTACTTTGGCAGGCAAAAGAAATGAGAGACAAAAATATCCATAAGTAAGTGGTGTCTGTGTAGAGGCTACAGCGTTTTTGCTGAAAATGAGTGGTCCTACACTTCGGTCTCTTAAACAACAGTAGCAGTAGCAATGATAACAGTAAGAACAACAACATTAGTACCAAGGCTCTGCAGTTTACCAAAAGCTCGGTTATAAATTCTCCTGGGCGAAACTAATTATTTTATAATTACATACTCTCGAAAAACACAAGCATGAGGGTTTCATAGAAATGAAAACACTCAAAGTGGCCTGGCTGATCAAGACAAATGAACTTCCTTTGAATAAAGGAAGAACGAGGCAATTGTCATTTTAAAGGCAGTACTGCATAGCTTGTCTCGACTGTTAGGAAACCGTTTGTTTCTCAATGGTTTCCTCAGCCTGACACTATTTGGGAGCTGTTGTAAGGGGAAGAAGTCAAGTCCCTCCACCACTATCAATATGAGTTAAACAAATGTCTCTTGAACACCCAGTGTGGGCCAGACCCTACCCTGTGTTCTGGAAACACAAAGATAAACAGGGCGTGGGCCTCCACTCTCAAGGTATGCAGGGTCTGGTGAGAAAGAGAGACAAGCAAACACATGGATTACATTTCAAGGCAGTGCTTTATCCTTTCACAGATAACGGTGTTTTTAGATCCCGCTGGCGGTCTTCTCCGCCATCAAACGGCCTCACCCTCAGGACGGCATCTGCGCAGCCCGCCCTAGGCTTTCCCAGCGAAGTCCCTCCTGCCCTGGACCTCCCTGGACTGCCCTCCAGCCTCCTACAGGGCCTGTCTCAAGCGGAATCGGCAACTGTCGGCGGCACAGACCTGGGCATCACACACCTCGCCTGCCCAGGACAACAAAAGTGCCCTGTATCCTCCGCTGCCCTCTCAGGACTGGGCATCACACACCTCGCCTGCCCAGGACAACAAAAGTGCCCTGTACCCTCCGCTGCCCTCTCAGGACAGGTCCACACTCACTGTGCACACGCTCACACACTCAATACCGATGCTCAGCTTTGAACATCTCGTTGCCAAGGACTGCGTGTGTCTCAGCTTCTTCGTCTGTTTCTGGACACTGGCACTTGTGGCCGGGCATGGAAACACCTTTGGGACTCTGCAGGGCGCGGCTCCTCACCAGGGCTGCCGTCAGAGCCCCACACACTAGCCTGTGTCCAGTAGCTCGGCTGTGATGTCCGCCCATTCACACCCAGACGTGCCGCGGGGAAGGCGCTGCCGCAGGCCGGCACTGACGGACCCTCTGTTGCTTCACCATAGCCACTCCTCATGGCCGTGCACCGCACTGCGCAGCACGTCAAACACGCCCCTGCACAGCCTGGGTGCCAACTGGACAGGCCGAGAGTTACTGTAGCAAATAACATGTTCTGTTCAGGGTCCGTTAATAACATATCTCATTGTCGCTCAGATAAGGAAATTAAAAAAAAAAAAAAGACAAAAATATGGGCAACAGTGGAGAAAAACAGAAGAGCCTGAAATCTCTGATATACTGGATTTCCCCCCAATTTCCTTTGTGGGCAGCTACACAGCTTTCTCTGCACCTTTTATGCCAAGCACGCGGCCAATAACGCTGAAATAGCCAATTAAAAACTGGGACCGATAAACAAGAGAGGATGATGGAGCGAGCGTGCAGAGGCAGAACACCGCTGTCTGTGGGGTCATCAAGGACGGGCCCGGCAGCCCGAGGCAGGGCCGAAGGTAAACACGCAAGTCCTGCCCACTTCCTCAAAAACTGTGTCGATTACACGGAACCCATTTAGGAAGAGGTTGCCAAACTCCAACTGCACTGAAGTGTCAGCCAGCAACAAAGTTTTCAGGGCGAGTGGTATGGCCAACCTCTCTGTGCACATGGCAGAGGCTGTGAAACCCACTGAATGGGAAGCCGACCACCGCAGTAACAAAAACGAGCGAGGAGGCAGAAAGGAGGAAGAAACCCTGTGCTGTGGGCATCCTGGGACACCTGCACTGGGAGCGAACAGGGAAGTGATGCTTTAAAGTCTAGGAAAGACGTGTGGGCAGCCGGGCGATGAGCAGCAAGCACTTTTCATCATCTCTCGCTCCCGGAGTCAAGGGGCAGAGGAGGCCAGGGCGCAGGGAGGGCTTCCCACCAGGCCCACCGCAGCCCCAAGGAAGCCAGGGGCAGTACGGGCCACCCTCCTACAGGGGACTGGCCATCGATGGAAAGTGAGGGGAATGCAATTGAGCAGCGAAGTGACACTCACTGTAAAGCACATTCACACTCAGATTGTATTTATTTTTTTAATCCGACAACTGCCTGAATTTGTTATCAATTTGCTATCATAGGAATTAAGAATCGAAAGGAACTCCCTTGATGAGTTACAGGCTCTGCCCGGACCCTGTCCAGTACTGGTATCTGCTGGGAACTCCACACACTGACCACTTTGAAAAATGTCTTTACGTTAGCATATCAAAAAGTTAAGTTTCTATAAACCACTTGGAAAAATTACTGAGAAATAATAACTGGGCCTCAATAACGACTGACTACAAGGCAGAGGTGTGATTATTCCCTAAAGAAATAGCAGACGGAAACTTATTCGTAGATCACATTATTAATCAGGGGTGTTCTAGCCATCGGAAACACGTGGGACCTCAGCACCCGGCATGCCAGCAAGCAGTCACCGCCACAGTGTGCGAGAAGCGCGCTCAGCGGCTTAACGCGGCCAGGCCCGTCTGTCGCGGGTTCTCTTCTTACAAGGCAGTGAGCAGAGAACTATTAGAGCCACAGCGTAAGCTGGAAGATCTTTACCCGTTCTTAAATCATTTAAAAATAATGAGAGCGTTAGCCTTTATCTAATTAACGGGTGCCTTCCTGGAATTAGAAGAGCTGCACCATTTAGCCCACGGTTGTTTGGTAAATTGGCCGGGTGGCACGCACGCGAGCGCAGGGTGGCGGCTGCAGCGTCTTGTTCTGGCTTCTTATTACGTGAATTATAATTCAATGATCACCTTAGATCATGGGCTATTCATAAATCAGAAGCCTGACATCAGATGAAAAATTGTATTAATATATGAAACTTATTATATAGTACAAACTGCTCTCTTGATAAATTACATTGTTCAAACTTGACAATGATTGCATTTAAAACATTATTCCTGTTTGCTGTTTTACAGACTGAAACCTCTTCATGAAAAATTTACAGCGCTCCTCTGTGTTCTGGAGTCAGAGGGCAACAGCAGCGAGCGGCAGGCAGGAGCCGTTCTTCAGATCTGCTGGCAGCCGCGGAGGACGGGGCGCCCGGCCTGGGGGGGGCCCTCGCGGCACTCCCAGGGTCTCCGTGCTGCCGCTGCGGAGATCCTAATTGTCCTCAGCAGCAGCGGCACAGTAAATAATAAAATTTTAATTTCAGCTTACTAGATTGCTTTCCTCTCCTACATAGGTGTTTCCGAGAAATTTATAGTCATAAATGTTTCACAGAAATTTATAGCGTGAGGGGAAAAAATAAAGGGGCAAACCCATGAAGTTTAATTTGAATTGAGGCCGGGCTCCTCCGATGATGCGTCATGACAAATGCTTTTCGCCAAGGCTGACTGGGTAGCTCAAGCTGCAGCTCCATATTATTTACATTAATTACATGAAGGCGGCTTTGTTAATGGTACATTCTGGTGTGGGTCGCAGCATGATATGCTAATGATCTAAGAAAAATCTGCATCTCCAATATTTATGATAATTTGTAATAGGAAATAGGGTTGCTTTTATTTCCTTCTCCTCACTGGAATACAGGAGTCAGGGCAAACCAGTCTCCGTCAGAGAAGAAAGGAAAAGTTCTAATGGCCAAGGCATTTAAGTGTCACACACAAAAGGGGGGACTCCCGGGGTGAGGGTGCCGTCACAGCCCGTGACAGAGTGATAACGTGGCCGTTCCCTGTGAGGAGGGGAGCCCGTGAAACCGAACGGGAGAAAGCAAAGCCGTCAAGTGTGGCTCCGCTGCCCAGCGCTGCCCGCCGCCCAGCACCCTCGGTGAGCGAGCCGACAGGCTTCGAGGCAGCAGTGAGTTCACACTGGGCTGCATTCATTAGATAGAAGGCTGTTATGCTAAACGGCACTGCACATTTTTACAAAATCCATCACAACTTCTGAGAAACTTCTAGAAGCATCACATAGTCCCCAAAGATTAAATTTGCAAAAACATAATTTATGTTTTAAATGTCAGCATATTTTATTCATATCGTTATTCTCATAAATTATGTTTATACTTATACAACACTAAAACTAAGAGCAATTTAACCATTATGGCTTTTCTGAGTATGAAAATTAAAAGACAGAATTGTCCAAAACACCAAATATGATATATTCAAAAGCCCAAAGCTTTTGTGATTATTAATATTTATATCATGCTACCTCTATTTCCCACAGACTGTTTAACAATTTTCAGCATGTCTTGTTCCATTGTTAGGACTCAGGTTTTGAATTTCCTTCTTGAGAGATAAGCATCAACAATGCTCAGGTATTTCTGGCATGATGAAGATACGTGTTTTCAAATTAACAATGCCTTTTTGTAATGGAAGTGTGTAGGTAAATGTATCTTATTTCACCTAACAGAACAACAAAAGAATCTTGGTGAAAACCTGTAGAAAGAACGCTTTGCCAGTATTTTGTGCAAAATTAAGAGCCCAGATTCTTATTTATCAGGCACTCACTTATAACAGGTTACTAATATGTGGGTTTTAAAGCCACCCTTAAATATACTGATAGCGTGAGTTTCTACAATACACAGTTTTCTTTTTAAAAACAGATAACTAGGTTTTCTGAAGACCAGACATTTAAAATACTGAGAAAAAAATCAAAGAAGAAATGTTCCTTCAGTCCAGAAACGGCGAATTCAGGTCTAAACGGCCCACGTGCAGTCTGATGAGCAAGGTCCAGCACAGTGGTCACCTCTGGAGGAAAAGGGTGCGGCCAGAGAGAGGCACACAGGGGATGCTGAGGGCAGAGGCCGTGCTCTGCGTCTTGGGTCCTGTCAGGGCTGCTTGGGCAATGCTATCTGTCATGGCTCCTGGTGCCACATTACACGTATGTAAGAAACATGTATTAGATACATAAAACATGTATCATCAAAAAAAGATAAGTAGCTAAGATATATATATATATATATATAGTTTGTCTTCACAAACACATGATAATTAAAAATAAGTTGAGGAAAACATAAAATCTGAATAAATTTTAATACAGATTATTTTTCAAAATTTTCATGGGAAAATTAATATATGCCTGTGCCACATAATAAATAGCTAAAGGTCAGAACTGGCCCATTGTCTCATAAGCTAATATTTATGAAAATAAAAAACTATGTTTCTTATAAAATTACCAATATTCACACAGTAAAAATATGAATTTTATAAAAATTCATTCATCTCTGAATAGGTATCTCATCATATGCTAATTAGCAGAGATATTTCTGAGAGGAAACGCTGTAGTCAAAGAATTTTAATACCACATGATCTTAAACATGATCTGATCCAACAGCTATTTTACACCCGACAAAACAAGATAGGAAGAATCACTCGGGCTGACCCAGGAGAGCGGCCAGGAGGCCTGCGTGGGAGGAGGCTCCCCCACTCACCCACCAAAAATGCACAGACCATCAAAATAAATGGCAAGAGTTCCAGAAAGTAAATAATGAGTCAATTCTGCCCCAAACCCTTCAAAATGGTTCAACGGCCTCCCTCTGCTACATAAACTCCTTACTAGGATCTCTGAGAACTGAGACAGTCCAGGCCCTGCTCCCCGTCCAGCGTGATCAGTCATGAACCCCCTGCTCCCCGCAGCAAGAGTGTGAGCAGCAAACTCTCTATGATCCAGACACGGCCCAAGGCGCTCTACCCTAGTGCCCAGGACCTGTGCGAGCGTGGCCGGGCCTTCTCAGCAAGAGCCACTGCCAGCCAACACCGCCCACCTTGGAAACGAGCCACGTCTTCTTCTCCCCTTTGGAAATCATGATTTGGCTTAAAGTGTGACAATAAATAAATTTGACTAACCCATTAAACTATAAGTTGACCATGAAATGGTTATACAAGAAACAGAAATCTTACGCGCAATACAAGATTCAGAACGTTTTAATGAGTGTGCTTCAGATGTGAGATAACCCTATCCTCACATAAATCGATTACCAGGCCACAAGGCCTTAAAAAAGTACTTGCAGCTGGTCTACTACAAGGCCTTGGTTATGACTTATGATGCATCCTTCAGAATAGCTGCTCTGGCTAGCACGTTGCACTCTGTAATTTAGACAAATATGTAAGCTAACTTCATGTCTTTGTTTGCCCTTGTCTGCTGAGTAAGAAATCGGCAGAGATTTCACCCTGAAAGTAAAAAAATGAAGTGATGTTTCCAGTTTACCTGTTACTAACTCTGTATTAGGCAGTCTTCAGTAACTCACCAAGTTCAGGAGATTAAGTTACAAATATACAAAATTTACATACATTTAAAAAGTAGCCTTATTCTAGTAATATTTCCAGACTTTGCTCCTAATTTAAGAATACTAAAATTATCTTAGTTTGATACAGCTAGTTGCCAGCATAAAAGAACAATTGTCTGTAATATCCCCTCCCCTCAAAAGTTATACTTATTTCTTATACCTTTAAAATTCAAGGCTAAAAATTTCAAAAACTTCTCTGAACAACAACAACAAAAAGCCCACAACAAACATGTGAGAGCGGGTGCATGCACAGGCACAAAGAGGAGCATGGCACACTTTCTCGCGCTGCGAAAGCACTGCGGGTCCAGTCTCAGACCCCAGGGGTGCCCACCCCTCCCGCTAACTGGTGCTCACAGGTTATGCAGGAGCCACGCCCTGTGCACAGGGCTCCTGGGGCACCTGCCTGAGGCACAGGCTCACTGACCAGAGCTGCTCCCCTTTGGGACTAAGGCATGCCAGCTCCCTCCCTGACAGACTGCTTTCAGTTTGTTTGAAGACATCCCCATGTTTCGGACAACCTGCACCAGCCAAACTCTCCAGCAAGACGCCCAAACCAGCGCTGAGCACACTTCCCGAGGTCTTGCTCTGTGTTGTTCACCCTTGCTGATTGTGTCCTAAATAATAAACTGTGGCCTCCAGCGATTTCTCTCAGGATGTTTATGATGAGAACTCATTCATCTAAATCTGCTGGCCAGTGGAATAAAATAAATCAAGAATTTCCCAAATATAACAATATTTGTGCTCAGCAGATAATTGATGACAGCGGCTGCACTAATTAAAACCCATCTGAGTTCCATCCATCTTGGTCACCAGGGCCCACCGCCAAGCAGCGCACCTAGGGCACAGCCTCCTGCCCTGCACTCGGGCCACACTCAGGTGGGCCTGACTCCTGGCCTTCCCGTGAAGATGTGGACACTTCAAGTCAATGCACATCTGTAAGAGATGACGACAGACCCGGTCAGAGAAGCAGTGTCCCTCTGCGCCCGACACCACCCCGCAGCTTTGGGTGCGGCTCCGTGAACGTGGCGGTTGTGTTTACTGTGCTTTTAATGTCCTGCTTGATGCCCAAAAAACTTCCTTCTGTAATGATTAGTCCGTTTAAGGACAAAAACTGCTTATTCATTAAAAAATATGCCACAAATGGCAAAAATAAAATGTTTTCATTGTTAACTTATCTTATATGCACTAAATGGGCGCCAACGAACCAACCTTTCGGCACCTTCAGCATATGGACGGGTTTGTTAGAACAGCCAGTTTCAATCTTGCTCCTCTTTGGAAATCAGCACTCCTCGCCCGAGAAAGCATGCCAAGATTTCAGAGCGCCTGCACAGCCTCCTGCTCAGGGCCACCCAGCTGGAACCATCACTGTCCTGGTAGGTCCCCGGTAGTGTCCAGGGGCAGGCTGAAGACTGAAGAGGGCGGGCACCCCTGTGGCCTGCTCTCCTGACTGCGGCGGCGGCAGTGGGGGTGCTACTGCACCCAGTCCCACACCTCCCGACGCTGGACTCACCAGCTGACCACCCCGCTCCACCCACACACAGGACAGCACACGGTCCCCTCACTTGGGCACGCCCAGGGACTTTCAGAAGGGCTCTCACGTACTCCTCACAAGGCCTCCAGAAGGTGGACACATCAGACACGAACACTGTGAGGAGAAGAGCGAAGTGACTTGCGTGAAATCAAACACGTCACAGTAGGGGTCCGATGTGTGACTGCGCACCGACATTGGCCACTTCAGGATGCAGCAGAGTTTTCAAACCAGGGCATGCTGTGGGTGTCTCTGGAGGCTGTCCAACAGCCGCACACAAATGATGAAAACAGAGGACCAGGGTCCAGAGAGTTGTCCGGGCGACCCAGCCCGGACACAGCAAACGTGGAATACAGGACCCCTCAGGCCCCCTCGGGTCCAGCGCACAGCTCCCCTCCCTGACACCGGAGCAGCGAGAAAGACGGTGCCGCCAGCTTCTGACTGACTCCTGTGACTCGCCTTCTGCTGACCCCAGTTTTACAGCTTGGAGACACACAGTATCCCAATATAAAACAGCTGATCAAAACTACCTATCTTTACTTTGCCTACTTCCCAATTTTCTAGCATCTACGAGAAAACTGAAGCAGCGGATACAATGTCCGTTGGAACCGACGATGTGACAGCAGAATGCGGGCACTGTCACTGGGACCGAGCGCGTCACTTTTCTGGTCGTGGAAGTATCTCTCGCCTGCACGCACACAAACACACCCCGCCTGAACCAACCACCACACTGCGAATGCGGACTGCCAGTCGCTGGGGGAGGGGTCCCGACCCACGTAAACCAGGGCACGGGTGGACAGTCCTGCGGAGCAGCCACGCTCAGACGGAGGCCACGTCCCTGTGAAACAAAACAGCATCCTGGGGCCTCCACGTGGTACATGGCTTCCCCACCTTGGAGGTGCCCAGCCTTCCAGCACTTTCGTGCCTCCTTTAGGTTAGCCACCTCAGATACACGACTTTTCTTTCTTGCAAAGCAGGCTTTATGTCCTGTAACATCTGCTAAACATCTCTAAAATTTTAACATGTTGATTTCCTTCAAAGAACTGCAGAACGCTCTAAGCATCCCTGCAAACAGCTATTGTCCGAGCTTCAGTCCTGAGCACACGCCTTGGGACTGAAGGAGCGGCTGCTGCGCCAATGACACCTGGGCCGGCACCCTGCAAGGCGGAGCCTGCGCCACCTCTTCCTGGCTTGCAGGCGTCTTTCAGGGAGAAGTGCCGCAGGAGTCCGGGCTTATCACGCTGCGCTGCATACACACTTATCATGCTGTACTGGGTACACGTTAGTGCTGCAGGAGTCCGGGCTTATCACGCTGCGCTGCATACACACTTATCACGCTGTACTGGGTACACGTTAGTGCTGCAGGAGTCCAGGCTTATCACACTGCACTGCATACACACTTATCACACTGCACTGCATACACACTTATCACGCTGTACTGGGTACACGTTAGTGCTGCAGGAGTCCAGGCTTATCACACTGCACTGCATACACACTTATCACACTGCACTGCATACACACTTATCACGCTGTACTGTGTACACACTTCATTGCATACACACTTATCACACTGCACTGCATACACACTTATCACACTGCACTGCATACACACTTATCACGCTGTACTGGGTACACGTTTTAAGGCAAATGTCTCTTTTGGACACAAAGGGATTTGAAACCAGAAAATGACATAAAACCTCTAGGTTGAAGAGTTCCTTCGTCGAAAGCACAGCTGAAAACCCCCAGTCGGTGCACGCACAGAAAAAAGCCTCGAGTGGAAGGGACAAGAAATATAACCTGCAGTAAGGACTCCCTGTATGAACAAGGATAAAAATGGGTCACTCCGGGAGGTAGTGGGGTTTCCTTATCTTTTACTGCATTTTATAAATGTCATAAAAATAACATGATTTTTAAATTTTAAAAAAACCTTCTCTTTCCTTTGAAGTGAGAGGTGTCAGACTGGGAGAGCCCTTTCCCTGATGCGAGAAGATGTGGCCGCCCCGTGGTGGGCGGACGCAGGCGTGCGCAGTCCCTGCCACGCTGTCCCTCCTTCCCACGGCACGTGGCCATGTTAAAAAAAACACAGGGGCGGCCACAGGAGCACTGGTTTCCACCTGGGTTTCTTCTGGCAGCTTCCTCCTCACATTTAACACCGAAAAGAATGAATTTTCTTGAAGTCTTTAGTGACAAAAATGCAAACCAATAGGGCTCCTCACCTGTGGGGAGAGCCATGGGAACCTGCACCCCCTGCGTTCTGAGCTCAGGGTTTCTGGACGAAAAGGAAGAACCTGAGGGCAGCAGTACAAAGTGGGGAGGGGTCTTCATCAGAGCTGGGAGGCCAAGTGCTGGGGGAGAGAGCCACGTGGAGGCTGACTGCAGAGAAGCGCAGCGTAACCACAGATGGGACCGGAGCTGTGCTTGCAGCTAGGTCCTGCCCCTTCGCCTGCGCCATCTAAAGCCTTGCTCCGCGACGCTTGTGCTTCGGACTGCGGGCAGAAACACCATTGCTCTGGTTTCGTTTTTGGTTATTTTGCTTAAGTTTTCCTAGCAAAGAATATAAAAATGTAAGTATGAATGAAATTCGCCCTCTACTGCAAAAGAAAATAATTGGCTACTTAGTCTATGAAGCCCAGATGCCACCGGCAGAGGCTCCTGAAGGGCCGTCATTAGAAAATCCTGGTGGCATACACAGAAAAACTGTGCAAACCACATTTGAAGAAAAAATTATTTGAACAGTCTCTAAAGTGCTCATTATTCACAGAGAAACTCTGTCACTCTTTAAAAAGGCTTTAACCCCTGCAACAGCTCAGACTTTGTAAGAAAGGGACTCTCGCTGAGAGGCCTCCCCGCTCTGCACTGGGACCAGTGCCGCTTCATGCTGTTTGGGGTCGCTTTCGAATCCGGTGAAGGTCAAGGCTGTGGGACCACGCTCGTGCGCGTTTCAGAGATTCAGAAGACAGTGTTAGGGCTTCTGAACGGCCACATCTCCTCCTCTGATTTAGCAGCACCTCTCAAAAATAACTCCTACTGATTCATGAAGTTCATTAGATAATTTCCTAAACACTGCATGCTGCATAGAAGACAGCCAAGTTGATAAGCATTTACTCAAGGAATTATTTCACTTTGATTTTGAGCCGCTATATTTACCAGTTCCTCTGCTGCTCTGGGACCTCATTTTCAAGTGTGTGGGGCATTTTTTTTCCCCTGTATTAATAACCAGTTTAAAAAAATCAGCTGGGTAGTACAACTTTAAAATTAATTTCATTAATTTTATCTCTCTTCTCATTTATAAATGGATTTACTTGTAGTCTGGTACTACTTATTTTTCTAATATTCTTGTAAAAGGCCTCTTAATTCAGGATAACACCTTTGGAAAGAATTAACTCAGGCTGTTTCGTTTAAACTCAATCTTTTTCTTGCAAAACCTCATTGTGTATTTTAGAATTTTCTTCACATGGTTTAGAATTCACTTAAACTTCTAGTTATGCCATGGTTTCTTTTTGTTGTTCCATGGATTTAGAAATATGACAAAATTATAGATTTTTCTCATTTTTTTGAATGCCAGCAAAAAACAAATTAAGTGAGAATACAAAGTATTTCTAATGACTTGCTATATCAGTAAGTTCTTACTATAATGAACTAAAAAAGTAAGCTACTTTCTGTTGCATGATTTTAAAAAATCATGTTCTCATAATGCTTTTCCAAACTGAAAAGCTGTGGAAACCAGTTCTTGCCCTCTCCTTACCCCTGGCTTTAGGGAGAAGACGTCTCTTAAATTATCTTGTAAACAGCCGACACCGCTGGCTGATCCCATGCGTTTAAGCCGACCGGAACCCTGGGAGCCTGGGGAGCCCCGGAAGTGGAGCTCAGCACCGCCATCACTTCGAGCTCAGGGATTCCTTTCACGTGTTAGGAATGTTCAGTCACAGGAGTGGATTAAGGCTGCCTGGAACTAAGTAAAATCCTCCGCTCTCTCGAGGACCTCCTTTGCCCTTCTTGTCGCCTCCCAGCCTGGCCCCCTGAAGGCTGCAGAGCGTCCTGTTCCCTTTATATGGGTCACAGATGGCCTGAGCCACATGCTTTCCTCGAGAATCATCAATCAGGATCACTGGGCTTTTCTTCCTCCTGGTACCTCCCTTTCGGATCTCGCCTTCCGGTCGTCAGCGGTCAGCCCGCTGCCCTCCGTCTCTCCCACGCCAGTCCCCCACTCCCTCCCGGGCAGCCCCTCCAGGGCTGGTCTAACTGGGAACACCTCCTGCTGGCTCACTGGTCCCAACTGCACCAGGTCACACCTTCTGGGCCCCTTCAGATTCCTTTGGAATAAGGACCTGAAAAAACATTTTTGTTTCTTTTTTCCAGTTTCCCATTTTGATGATTCTACACATAGAATTCTGTATCTATAATTTTAAACACTTGCATTTTAAGGAGTTATATATTTTTAAAGCATCAGATTTTGTTATGACTGTTTCTTATAAAAGATGCTCCCATTATTTAACATATGTACATACATATATCTCTTTTCAAAGGACATGTTGAACATAATTTAATAATCCCCAAAGCTAAATGTTAGAGAGAAGATTTTGGTGAGGATATCAGACAAAGCAATTTCGTCACTCCCAGTAAACATCTGTTGGTGTCGGAAGCGTGAACATGTGGTACATGAAGGAGAACGGGAGGCTTCAGAGAGCCTGCGGTCCAGGGCCAGGCTCGCTCTCCACGTGGGGAGCAAGGCTCTGGCACAGGCCAGCCCTGGGACCACCCCCTATCTGTGGAAACTCATGGAGGCTTCTGAGAAGCTGGAAGATAAGCAGACTGGCGGTGTGAGGGGCAGGAGAACATGGGGCACACCAGCGAGATGAGAGGGGCTGAGTGTGGCTTCAGCAGAAGGGCGAGGAGGAAAGACCCCAGAGGCCAATGGTCAGACCACAGTGGTCCTCCAACTGGCCCCCAGAGCCAAGCGTGCTCAGAGTGGAATCGGGCTCAATCCCATTTTCTCGAGACTCGGCACTTCTACTGTTTTGGTGAAAAAGTCCGTTTAGTTTTTCCCATAAAATAAAAGGCACATTTTTCATTTTCACCGAACTTCATCGATTTGGATATTTTTAGCATGTCGGCTGTCTCCCACGCAGTAGAACGTTGACTGCTCTCAGTTCATGTCTCGATTTGGTCGCTATTGACTTCAGCTGGTCCACCCGACCACAGAGCATCGTCTGGCAAGAAATCTCCAGCACAGAACTTCACAAACCACTTTTGCCTCGTTCCATCAGTTACAGCACCTTCTCCCAACACTGCACACATCTTTTTTTGCATTTCAGTTGCATTTTTACCTTTCTGGAAATAATAAAGCATACTATACTGAAAATGTTGCGTTTTTTCCTCCATCTTCAATGTTAAAATGGCTGCACAAAAATTCACCAATTTTGATAAGTTTTTTTAAATGCACACTGATATGTCAGCTGTCACAATACAATCTAAGAAAATTGTTTCTAATGAAGTTAAAGACAACTATGCAATACTAGAGCCATCGTACATAAAAAAAAAAAAAACAACAACGAACTTTTTGGCCAACCCAACATCTATATACTTAAAATCTCAGAAATCTTTTCTACAACTACACTTAATATTTAAGCAAAAGTATAAGTTAACAAAAGATGAAGTGAGAAAATTTTCCAGGCACTTACTGAGGCTTGATATTAAGAATCTGAGGAAAGATAAACACAGAGAACTGAGTCTCACCCTGAGAAGACGCTGCAAGCCTGGGAGGTGAGACCTGCGTGCTCTCTCACGAACGCAGTGGACGCTCACAGTGAGCTGCTCCAGCACAAGCCCAGGCAACGGACAAAGAAAAGTCTCAGATCTTGAGATGCTGTGAGCACAGTCTCACTCTCTCCAGTGCAAGTGAAGGGTGGAGAGATTGTGAGTGGAGGTTTTCCACAGCCAAATGTCCCATCCCAGTTCCACAGGTAGATGGAAAAAGCATGTTTACATCTACAGGACCCACGAAGAGTCAGTATTAAATTGCACAGATGAAGAATAATCACATATATATATCTCAAACATTTGTCTAAATGCCTCACTCAACAGTTCCAAGTAAATGAAGATGAACCACACTAAAAAAAAACACTAGGGAAACACTTTAGTGGTCAAAAACAGGTCACTGTTTCTCAAAAGTCCCACTAAGGATCTAAGGGGGAAGAACCCAAGCACAGAAGGAAAGCGCAAACGCATCAGCAGAGACAGTCTGGTTACTGCGCCGAGGGTCGTAGGTCATTCTGAGAAAGGTTTAAACGCATTGGTGGATGGGAATTTGAAAATCCTGGACACAGTACACTTTTTACAGAAGCAAATACAAAATAATTGATTTCCAATGTAAAAAAGCACATGCAATAACGCTATAATGGAGCTTCAAAGACATCCGCTGGCCCATACAGAGAAAACGGAATTGGTGACTGAATCAGACTCGAGACCCCTGCAGAGCCGCCTGTCACCGCTGACCCACCTGCTGGGCGGCGCAGGCAGCTCCACCTTCAGTGCAGTGTCCTACGGCCTTAAAGCGATGACCACTCAGGAACAATATAAGGAAGTAACCCTTAGCCAACTTTCCCCCAAATCTAAGGCATCAATGTCTCATTGAAAACAACACAGAGACGAAAGAAATCTAAGATTAGACTACGAAAAATAACAAACGAAAATTTCCCAAGATATGCAGTAGAAAAGTATAACCCCGAGAGTAAATATGCATGATTAAAAAAAAGCTCACAATTTTAGGACTGCGCACCTTAGCAACAGGGTGCAAACTCACTTTTGGGAGCGTGGAGGAGTCACAGCTGCCAATGAACCTGAGATGTAAGTGACTCACCGGCCCCTGGATTCTGAAGGCCACGGACTGGGAAGGTCACTAGAGCTCTGCTCAGTGGATTTCATAACTTGATTTCCCGGAATCGATGCACACGGCCCAAATACACCCGTGGTGCTTTGAAAACAGAGCCCTCCACTCCTGTTTGCTCTCTCGTGCAGAAGCCTCGAAATGCCCGTACAACTCACATCGCTCGCCCTGACCTCTCAGCTCATCTGCTCACGGAGGGCCTTCAGGCAGCAGGCGCTGGGGGGCGAGCTGCGGGGGCACAGAGAGTGAACACATGCAAACACATATGCTGTCCAATCGGATAACTATGAACTATTTCAAGCTCCCCAAAGGATGCCAATTGGTCCAGAACATTCCTTACAATGTAACAACAGCTCGCCTCATAAGAGCTGGTTCTGGCATGTTGCCACAGGAGAACGGCGGGGAGAAAGGTGCAGGCTTGGGGAAGGCACGCTGCCTCAAGACCAGAAGTCCACAGCCACGTGCAAGGGAGGAGGGGGGCCCTGACCCACGTGGCTCAGCAGGCTGGGTGTTGTCCCATAAGGCGAGAGGTCACCGGGTCCATTCCTGGTCAGGGCACAAGCCTGGGTTATGGGTTCAGTCCCTGGTCAGGGCACATACAAAAGGCAACCCATGAAATGTTTCTCTCTCACATCAATGTTTCTCTCTCTCTCCTGCTCCCTCCCTCCCCCTTCCTCTAACAATAATGAAATCTCTGAGGAGCAAGAGAGGGTGGGTAACAAGAAGGCTGGACCTCAGAGAGGACAACAGAGCCCTGATCATGACTTGACTCTGAGAAACAAGGTGCCAGGGTAGGGTGGTACTGTTCTGACCTTCACTGTCTCTGCGTGCTGAGGACAGACTGAGGAGGGAAGGGCGGGACCAGACGGGAGGACCTCGGAGTAATTCAGACATGAACGGATGGTGCGTTGGGGCAAGATGGCTGGAGGAAGTGATGAGACGTAAGCAGATTCTCCATATGGTGTTTTGTATCTCATGCACAGGATGTGGGGTGTGAGAGGTAGAGAGAGGTCCAGGGTGATGCCCAAGTTCGTGGCCGATGGACAGAGAAGGATAAGCTTCATCCACTGAGCCAGAGACATCAACCAGGGCAGCCCAGGGCTGGGGTAGAGGTGGAAACAAATCCTTCTGTTTGGAGAAGTTAAGTTTGAGGTGCCCACGAGACCTCTGAGTGGAGAGACCAGAGCCATAGATGGCAGGAGGCCTGTGCAGCAGAGGGGCACGGCCAGGGGCTCACACCTTGAGAGCTGCTGGCCCACAGCTGCTGATGACAGCTACAACCCTGGGGGGACCACTAGGGCCGCAGTGCCCATGCAGAGGGGGCAAGGATGGAGCCGACCCAGGCTGCCACTCGCACAAACGCCATCTCGGGGTGGCAGTTGGAAAGCAGCACCGAAACGGGTGTTTTAAGGAGCACCTGGGTGAAAAGGAAGCAGGACCCGGAATATACCTGTTTGGATGTTTAGAAAAGACAGGGTCAGAAGGTCAACAAACACAAGTGTCACCAGAAAAACCACTTGAAGAAAGAACTAATGACACCGGTGACCAGTAATGATGAGAAACAGCGAGGACAGACGAGGGAGACGGGGGCCACCAGCAGAAACAGCTAACCTTAAAGCCACAATCCCAGGAATTACCAAACTGGGATGTCCTTCCTCACCTTGGCTATTCCGGGGGACAAAGAAGCAAAAATATGGGACAGAAAACATAAAAATGCCTATAAAACATCAGCCACAGAGCTGTGGGCAACTACAGTGTTGAGGCAGAGGTTTCCTAAAGTCCTTTAAACAAGGAAAATTTGAATGAAACTTAAAAGTTCTGTAAGGTCAAACAGGAATTTGGAGAATGATCACAATATAGACAATAAAAACGTAAGAATTATAACAAACAAGATTAAACTGAAGAAGTCCTTTGAAATCATAAAGTTTCTAAGAAACAAGCGACAGGGACTATCGCACTTAAGGCAAACTGCACGATCCTCTGCAGTGTCTGCTCTTTCCAAGATTCCTGAGTCACGGGAGGAGACCGTGTCTGGGTAATTAGCGCAGAACGCACATGTGAGGAGATGGCTTCGTGTCTGACTGTGACAGCGAGGAAGTTTGAAAGCACAAACCTGACGTGACGCAATGGAGCTGTGAGGTTGGCCCTGCCCTTCCAGAACTCTCCGCGCTCCAGCAGGAGCCCATGCGCTTCCACGGCACGCGTCGCAGGGACGGGCGACTGGCCTCTGAATCTGGGCGCACCCCAGGGGCAGAGTTCGAGGCTTCGTGGCGGGGTGAAGGGACACAATGGTTCCCTTCAAATAACAGTTTTTACAGTTTTCACATTTTCCTCATGCACTGAGCCTCATGTACTTCTTTAAAGAAAGCAATGAATTTCCTTAAGAAATGATTTTTAAAGTTACTCAAAGAAAAAAGTTAAAACGTCAACAAAGAAAACATTCAGTATGCCCTTCAACAACAAAAAAACGGACATTAGAATTCCCACTGTTAAGATACATCAGAAACTTTCAACCAACTTACATTGCTCTCAGCACTGTCAAAGAGCACACTCCGAAGCACTGGAGTGACTGACAGCTGCCTTAGAGTGCTCTAATGTAACACTGACGTGCAAGATCAAAGGTCTCGGCGCACCCCTGCGCGGATGAAACTGGAGCTCCCCTGCACCCGGCACTGGAGGTGGAAAGCGCAGCCTCGTGGAGCGATCTGTTGTCCCCAAGCCATCTGCCGGTCACTCTGTCTAGGCTGCTGCTCTCTTTAGACAAGGAACATCCTAGCGGGACTCTGTCATGACCACCTGCAGACTCTCTACTCCTGAAAGGTCCCGAAGCACAGAAAGGTGATATCAGTGAACTTACCTCACTGGAGAAACGGGCACCACCACGGGAGAGCCAGGGGTGCTGCCCACACCTGGGTGCCACCTCATTTCCCACGTGCTGACATTGTACCAGACCCACATGTGCAATGGCACAGCCAGGACCCATCTGGGGGCCTGGTCTTGGTGCCACGGGCAGGGCACAAGAAGAGATGATGCCTCCTGCTGCCTGGCGCCCTGCTGTGATCCTCAGAAGGGGGGCCTCCTCTAGAAGGGCGCAGGGCTCCCCTCGGAAGCACCTTCCAGAGTAGCATGTGTCTACCTTTAGACCAGGGCGGTGTCCAAGAAGCCCCATGTGGGGGGGTGCGCCCAGGAGAGGCTGCGCCACAGGGAAGAGAGGGCCACAGAGCATCTGTGGCCAGTTTTCAGACCTACACCAATGGGGCTGAGTTTATCATACGGGGTGAAACAACAGGGTGGCCCCCAACTTCAGAAAAAAGGGACTGCAGAACAGGGAGGACCTCCCACGGAAAGCCGTGAGAAATATGAACAGCCACAGCTGTGCGGCCCTGGAATGCCAGGCCAGAGAGCCACTCCCCAGCCCTGCTCTGCTGAGCGCCCTCGGGAGCTGGCTGGAGACAGGCACGCTGGGGGTCCTGCCGCACAGCGGTCGGGGCGGGAGGATCCCCTGCCACGTTCGAGGGCTGCCTCTGGAGGGCCTGGGGCTGGGGCTCAGGGCCGTGAGAGCATGGGGAGGAGGGGAGAGAAGGCCACTGTGGTGGCACGTCAGAACAGAAGGTGCCGAAGGTGCCCCTGCTCTGTCAGGAGAAAGAGGAGTGTGACATGGGTCGGGCGAGCAGGACCCCACCGGAGCTCTGTGCAGTAAGGAAGACGGTCCTGCGAGTGCTGCGCTCAGAGATGAACCACAGGATGCTCGGCGGGTCAGCCCAGGGCAGGAGAGAGAGAGAACACCAGGCTACTCACAAGGACCATCAAATCAGAAGAGATCCGTGCGTGTGGCAGAGGAGAGCGCCGCCACCTGCGTGCAGGGTCCAGCGCCTGTGGCAGCGGGGTGCAGGGCATGGGTTCGCAAGTGAACTCGCTCAGAAGTGAATGCGGGAACAAGAGGGGCCTTGCCCAGGATGGTCCCCAGGGCCACAGGAGCAGCAGACCCAGGCCAGGTCCCAGCTCCATGACTAAGGGCCTGAATGTGGAGCGGACAGCATGGCCACACCCTGACCAGAGGGAAGCGCCGAGAGAAGAGCAGCCTGGGGGGACGAGCCTCGGAGGGGGATGAAGAGCTCCCTTCGCAGCCCCACACGGCCCTGGGACCCCAGACAGGGCTGTGCTCCACGCCCATGGGCCACTGCCAGGGGACATCACTCTGCGCAGGGCGGCACGCCCCCCGGAACACTGCAGGACGCTTCGGCGTGGTGTGCCGTGCAACGTAAGAAATCAAACACAGCTCACAGAGACTGCGAGGCGAAGCCTGAGGCGCCTTCACTTTCCCAGGCGTGCGTTTCAAAGAGGACGCTCTTCTCGAGCCTCCTTACTCTCCTCGCTTTCTCTTGTTCAGTCCCAGGGATGCCCTGTCTAGTTCTCGTTAACAAAAATGACAACGTTTTCAGGTGCCACTTGAAGAATACATGATAGTTCTGTGGAAAAATATATAGTCTTTTTATAAAGCAAATATGTGCTTATATATTCATGTGGATCATTTATGTAGATTTATACAAACAAGTAAATGTATGTATATTTATACATACATAATAGACAAACATATAAAGGCAATCATGAGTTAAGAATAAGGCCAATCCACTCAACTACAGTAACATTTCATTAGTAACAAAGGTTCAGAAGGAGATACCCTAAGTGAAAGCTATGTCAACCACAAAATCTGGGATTCTTCATAGCTTCCCCAGGGGTTTTTCTCCTTCCTACTACATCTTCAATGATCTCATCATATTTAAAATCGGCCTGAATAAAAATCATACTTCACACCCACAGGCAGTGCGCTCCTGAGTTAGACACTAAGGAACATTCTCCCTCACCTGTAACTAGAGACAATGTCAAAATCAACACAAGCCTGATCTTCTTCAAGTGAAGTCAGGCCCGCCCGTGAACGCTGCCGGCTGCCGGCTAGGCGCTCCTGGCAGCCTGTGCTGCTCGGGGCCTCGTCTTTGTCTGAGCAGCAGGTGAGACCACACCCACTGACCCAGAGGGTCCAAGGCACACACCGGCTGCTGGCACAGACCCGCAGAGTCCACACATCCACTCCCCAGGTGCAGAAGCTCCAACCACTCACCTGAGACACTCCAGGAGCCCAGAGTGCCTAGCACACACCTGTCCACGCTAACTCTTGGAGCGAGCGTGCACCCTGACTGCTGTGGACTCGTCAGAGGAGGCTTGAGCCCCACGTGGAGAGGGGTGGATGCTGGGGTGAAGGCTGGTCCCCAGGCACAGGGAGCATGCAGGCCAGCGGCCCCGTCGTTCGTTCAGCCACCAACCCTGCCCAACCAGCGCTCAGCTGTGCCCATCCCCCTTCAGGAGACAGCTGGTCAGCAAAGTGCCCAGAGATTCAGGGGGGCTTCTGGCCACTCTGCTCCCCACGCGGCGCCTCCACCATGCCATCCACCTCAGCGCAAGAGTCCCACGCCCCTGCATCAGCTGCCCCAGTGGTCTCGGACGCCAGCATTTCACAGGTGCTGGCAGATGACAGTGAAGGGGTGTTCGCTGAGAAACTCTGTTTTTGAGCCTGGAGCCTGTGGGATGAAAGCCAAGCCCAACAACAAAGACAGAGTTGAAAGGTGAGCGTACTGGACCAGCAGCTCTTTAGGGTCAAGTACCATAAACTTTATTCTTTTCTGTAGCCCATGAAATTCACATGGAACAGGGGATATTTGTAAAAAAAAAGGATAGCTTAGAGTCATATATGACGGAGAAAACTCTCAAAATTAAAGTTCATGAATAGAAAAAAGCTAGTTCAGGAAGTATTTCAACATGCGACATTGTAGTGAATAATTTGAAGATGCTACAAACGAGTGGAAGCACATACTGTGCTCATGAATCGGAAGAATTAACATCATTAAAATGTCCCTACTACTCAAAGCAATCTATAGATTCAATGCAATCCTTACCAAGATATCAATGATGTGTTTCACAGAATTAGAACCAATACTTCAAAAATTTACATGGAACCACAAAAGGCCCCGCGTCGCAACAGCAATCCCGAGGAAGAACGAAGTTGGAGGAACCACACTACCTGATCTCAAACCATACCGTACGGCCACAGTCGTCAGAACAGCCTGGTACTGGCATGCAAACAGACAGATCAACGGAATGAACAGAGAGCCCAGAAGTCACCCCACACCTTGATAGTCCATTAACACCCGACAGAGAAAACCCCCAGTTGTTAACCACGTCCTCCCACGAGGCGCCTCTGTTACGTAATGCTTGAGTGGCTCATCATGATGTTTCCCCACTATCATCCTCTGTGGACCTGCCGGAGGTGCTGAGCCTGAGGCGCATGCAGCCGGGCAGGTGCCGCGGTCACACTGCGCACACTGCCGCATGACCACGCTGTGGTCATCACAGTGCCACCTGATAAGGACCCACAACATCCACCCCACCAGGAAAACAGGCCAACAGCCGCCACACTGGCTGGACAGCCCTGTCTGTTCCAGGGTCGCAGAACATGGACGGTAAAGCAGAGCCGGAGAGCGAGGAGAAACATTCTCACAAGCGGCCACATCTCATCTCACTCGAGTGGTAGGGAAGTCTCTCAGTCACACTGTTCAACTGCCCTATTCCTGCATTAAAAAGGTCCTGTCACTGCTACAGAATATATCTTCAAGATCAGAAGAGTCTTAGCAGGGACAATAATGATTCCCTTCGAGTAGAATTTTGTTCATGAAAATTAGGCAGAGGAAGGCAAAAAGTATCTGAAGATAACTGAGATTCACCCCTGATAAAACGGCACCAAGCGCACAGTCGGAGCCCTCTGTGCCCAAGGAAGCGTCTGCAGCTGGCCCTTGCACGCTGTACTCACCGCTGTCTCCACGATGGAGCTCTCAACACCAGGAGCCGGCACACCTGATCAAGATGCTGCAACGCCTCGCTGAGGCTTCAGAATCTGTTGACACGTGGCACCACCTCTCAGGGAGGTGAAAGGCATGTCACAACCAAGCTGTGTCTCCAGCTGTGACATGTCTGGGTACTGAAGGACAGGACAGAGCAGGGAGAAAAGTTCTTTCCTTATTCATCTATCAAGAACATGCCAAAATGCTCCGGCGTTTATTTGCATTTAGTATTTTTTCCTGTTCAGTGGCCTTTAAACCAGTTAACACAGCCCAAGGCAGGCTTTGGTGTTGAAATGCACTGAGTAATGGCGGCTGGGACTGAACCCCAGCTCCCGGGTGGGGCTGCACCACCCCCGGTCCTCGGAGAGGGCCTCGAGTACCACGAGGGGCATCTGTGCTGGGCTGTACAGTCAGGCTTCTGATTTAGTCTAAATGTGTTTAAAGGGGTGCAAGAAGGCGGCTGCTGAATGAAAGTCCATCTGTGTGTGAAAGAAGTTTTGCTTATTTTAATCAAAGCAAGTCCAGTGCTGCAGTGACAAAATTACTGTGATAACCTAAGACAAACCCCAAGCAGCCACTCTATGTGTGTATGCACCAGCAAAAATTCAAACTCAAACCGACAGAGGCGCACCGAGGCTACACTGTATCTAGCAGGGTCCCCCAACCTCCGGGCCTGACCGGTACCATCTGGGCCGATCAGGAACCGGGCCGCATAGCAGGAGGGGAGCTTGAACGTAAGGTGCTTGAATCACCACCCCCCCAGGACACTGGTCCCTGGTGCCACAGGGTTGGGGGCTGCTGCTCTGAAGTACAAATGAGAAACAAACGGCACAGGGGATGCAGGCACAGAAGTCCCAATGCCAGCGAAGGGCAGTAGTCTTTGCCCTCATCACCTGCACATGGAGGCGTGACAAACAGCCACGCAAACAAGCCATGGGTGGGAGAATGGGAGCCATCTGAACAGCTCGGGGATCGGGCAGAGCCGACACAATGAGTCAGGGAGCATCCTCGAGCTGGCAGGCCCGTCGCCCCGCACCCACCCCGTGTGGCTTCTACAGCCGCCACATCTGAAAGGAAATGAAGCACAGGATGCAAACTGCACTGGCACAGTACAGGGGTCAGGGGTCGTCGCGCATTTCCAGCCTGGGTCAGCAAAGGGAACCTACACGCCGGCACATCACCACCTTACAGAGTGCCCACGCGGACACCTCCCAAAGGACGGCTGAGCGCACGACCGTGGCCCAGCTCAGAAATGGCCCCAATGAAGACACCACACGGCCGACACGGCCACCAGACCACCAACAGTCCCGACTCCATGCCTCTAAAAACTCAGAGCAGCTGCAGATTCTGTTTTGGCTTCCAAACGGCCGGTCACAGTGCACTGTGAAAAGCACAGCACGCACACACCTACACTCACGCCTGCCCAGCACTACCACTTCGGGGGCGTGCTCACCGTTCCCCACTATCTTCCTGTGCCCAAAACTACTGCCCTGAGAGTCTGAACGTGCAAGGTCTTAAAGAATACTTACCTATCCATCTATTAAACATATTTTTAAAACCAATGATTGTCTTAAATAGTGGAATTATTTCAGTGGTCATTTATAATAATTAAATGCCATAAATCAGGTACAGAAATGCACAAATTGTATTTTGTATCTCATAAACAAAAACACCCTAGTAAAAGTTATTCTTTATACTCACAAATCACTACACGTATTTTTTCACACTGACTCAACACTGGTTATGTGAAGTTTTTAAGAAACAAAAGACAACCAAGAAAACCAGGAAGAGTGCGGGAGCTGCTTACAAAATGACTGCGCACTTGGATGTCACCCGAGGAAGGGGAGCCGCAGTGCAAGTGCAACACGCAGTTAAGTTCTGCGCCGAGTCATCACTCAGACACACGGGAAAAGGCCACAGCGCCACAGCCAGGTGCCCGCGCTCAGTGCCTGCAACTCTCCCCCAGAACAGTCAGAAGTCCAAGGTGCAGAGCGGGCCTGGGGCCCCGGGGTGTCCCCCATGCTGTGTTTCTCCTGGAATGCAGCGTGGCCCGTGGACCTGAACCGAGCCCCTTCCCGCCACCTGCACTGCCCATGGGTCAGCCAGCAGGGTGACCCCCGGGGGAGCTCAGAGTACCTGCTGGAAGGTCTGGAGCACACCACACCTTTAGTCAACGGAAAATCAACCCTAAAAAATAATGAACAGAACAGCAGAGAGGTTTTACTCAGAAAGAGGTTTCAGCACACAGACGTGTAAGAGCACCAAAGAGTCCTCAGACGCTTTAACAGAGGAGAGGAGAAGGAAGCCCTCGGGATAAAGGCCCATGAAAAGCAGCCCCTTACTTATTACCTCGTGCACAAACTGCATCCACAATTTATGGAGGCTTCTGTCTTTACTGATACAAATATTGATCAAAAGTCAAAACCATTAATAAACATATTTGCATGCTAAAATGCAGGCTATTTTCAGCAATTAGATTATGTGCTTATTAGAATAATACTCTGCTTATTGAGTTTTATAGATATAAATTTAAATGACAAATGCATAACCATTGTATCACTGCTCAGTTAAAAATAGAAATAAAATGTATTTCATTTCTGTATCAACAGACTCTAGATTTAAATAAGCCAAAGCCACCACACAAAGGCCAGCAACATTGTGACATAAGAAGGTAAGAAATAGAGGGTCGGCAAAAACGTCTAGACTAAGAATCACAACCGTTTAGAAAGGTTTTTAAACTCATTTGTTTGCAGAAATAGAATTTAGAGAAAAAGAATTTGACCTATTCTGTTTCCATTGTATAAAAAAAGCAACAATCACTCCTGACTATTTAATATCTAAAAACACTGTCACATACTTGTCACCTTAGGAAAAAATACTTCACATTGTGTTTGGTAAACATGGAAGAGAGACTGTTACATTTGTTGTACTTTATGGTAAGTGCAGCATCTAGAGAAAGGGCTTAGAAGTTTGAGTTTGTGTATACTGTATTTGTGTTTAGTAGAAGTAGTAAAATTTCATCACTTTTTACAAAAAGATGGACTCCGATTAACATAAAAGTAATTTCCAAAAAGAGTGCGATTAGGCACGCTCACAGTAACAAGGTGACAATGCCGCACCCATCAGGGCGCAGCGTGACATGCCGACAACACGGCGCTCAAACGAGGAGGGATGCAGACACAGCAGCGGAGACGCCACGTCCCCCACACTCGCATCACCCAGCGACCCCAGGTGGACCCCAGCACCACATCGCCTAGAAGCGAGGAATTGTCTTCAACTGGCTACGGGAGCAAGTAAGTGGCAGAGCAGCAACAGATTCAAGAAGGTCCTTTCATACGAGAGTTTCCAGTACGTTCCACACTCCCAGTACAGCATCTGCATCACCACAAGCATGAAGATGCTCAAGTGCGAACTGCAGGAGGAGTGCACGGAGTGGTTTGGAACAGCGCACCAGGAGCTCCAAAGTGCTACCAGGAGGCGCGGAAGGCGGTGGCTTGGGTTGTTTGGTGCTGCACGAAAGCCACCACAAGCCACCGCCACAGCGCGGAGGGAAGGGCCCGGGTAGCATCCTACCGCAAGTTCAGAGGATGAGGCGGAAACAAGCTCAGACCGCAGTTACACAGCCCAGGCAGCAGGGGTCGCCAGGAGGAGGAAAGGTTCCAGACCCAGGCGGACGCGGTTCCCATCTGGACCCCAGCACCCGCCCATGATCAGAGCTTAGCCTCTTGTTCAGCGATAATCATGGAAAATCAATGATACTCAAAACTGATTAGTATTGTGGAAAAGAAATCTTCAGTTGCGATTATAAACCTCAAAATACAATACAGTCCACACTTGCTTGTGTTTAAACACAACCAGAGGATAAACCTCAAATACAACAAAACCGGCTTCCTGCGAAGACACGGAGGGCGTGGGTGAGAGAGAAGCCACCGAGACCTAAGGCGCCACGAGCACTGGCGCCCCCATCAGGGCATGGGCGGCCACACACAGGGGACCACGGTGCCACCACGTCAACGCAGCTGTGTGTTCAAAATGGCACTTGATGAGCAGTCAGAGAAATTTTAAAACAAAGCAAATGTGGAGTCACACCTAAATAAAAAAACATGAAACATTCAACAGAGAAAACCACAGATGGGTTATTTGAACCTTTTTAACAAAGATGCAAGAATAAAATTCAAAGTTCCACTAAGCTGTGTAAGCAAGTGTTATATATTCGATCAGATCACCGCACTTTTTAAAGGCACGGAACACACCGTATTTAAAAACGCACTCCCTAACACCCCTCCGGGTTTATGAGAAAACGGCCGTCTGCCTGCGTCCGTGCACGCTGTTACCCTGGAGCTCGAAAGAGGTGCTCGTCAACACACCGAACTGCGCTCTGCTTCACTGGGAATCTCACATGTAAATCTATGCTTAAAGATGGTTCAAACAACAAAATTTAGGGTCTTTTAAAATTAATACCAACCACTAAAACAACAAAGAGTGCAATTTGCCACATGAATTTTTCCAGTGCTCCTCAAACAAGCTCCCCATGAAACCACCATGAGTTGCACATTCCGTACAAAGTGAAGCCTGAGCTCTGTTCAGTGCCCAGCAGGGCACCTGAGACTTGCTCTTCTTTATTCCGTCATTTGGTCACTACGGATCTCTTTAATACTATCTCAGCACTACATTAACAAATCACAGCTTCTATTTTCTGCGTCATCAGGGATTTCCACTGTCTGGAAGGATGGATGAACGTGGGAACTGAGCCCCCCACCCCCCCACCACAGCCCGTAAGGCTGGCTACTCACAACTACACGCCTGGTGACGTCAGGGAGCTGGGGGGCAACTGGAACCAAAGGATTACACTCCAGAGTGCACAAGCTCTCCCCACCAGACTAATGACCTATGGCCCCTTCTCCCACGTGCCTTGCCAGCTGCAGCCCAGGCCGGCTCCGGCAGAGGGGCTCCTCTGGGGCAGAAGAAAACCTGAAGGGCCCTGACCATCACCCGGGGATGGATGGGAAACGAGGAACCCGAAGCGCAGCTCATCTCCCCACAGGTATCTGCTTTGGTGAAGTGAGGCGTGGAGAAACCAGACACAGTGAAGCTCACTATGGCCTCACAGCACCTAGGGGACAGATCCTGCTGGAGAAGGGACCTGCCACAAACCCAGACTCACCCTCCATACTATGAGCTACACGGGATGCGAGACTAGAACGAAGCTCAAAGCCTCCATAAGACAAACACAGATCTTGCGCAGCCCTTTCGGGCCGAGGAGAGAGCACCCCCAATCCAGTGGGTCTCAGTGAAGACACAGGCCATCCACAGCTAAGAAGGGGACAGACCTCAGGGCCCTGGGAACCTTCGTGGCCAGGGTGCGGTAGCCCTCATCTCTGCTGCCAAATGGAAGACAGAGGCCGTCTCCTCATTGGACAGGGCCGCCTGGGCCTCCGCGCCCTTTCACACAGCACCCTGAGCCACAGCCAAGGAGCCACCGGAAAGGTGGGCAGGCAGGAAGATGCGACCGACAATTCAGCATGAAAATAACCACCAACTCAGAAGGAAGTATGATCATCATTATTTTAAAAACTGATGAAGAGACAAAAACGAATGGAAAAATAAAGAGCTGCAATGGAAAACTCCAATGAAAATGCTAGAATGAAAAATAAAGTATCTTCCATTGAGCATGCACTGGGTGGCTCAGAAGGAAAACCAACACATCAAAGGCCAGAATCAGTGAACTCTGAGATGGAGGCAAGAGAAAACACCAAAACTGCGTAAAGAGGAAGGAGCCCAGCACGCGCACAGCAGAGCACAGCAGGAGCGCAGGTGTGAGGACCCAGCACACAGGAGCTTGGAGCCCCGGAAGAGGAGCAGAGAGACATGGAAGCAATTATCCCAACAGGTAACGGTCACCAAGTTCAAAACTGAAGGCAAACATCAACCTCCATGTTCAGGAGGCTCAGCAGACGCCAAGCAGAATGAAAGCATGCATGTGCCCAGGCACACACACACATTGCCACACATGTGCATGCACATGCACACATGTCGCATCATAATCAAAGTGCTAAGAACCAAACACAACGAGAAAATCCTAAGAGCAGCTGGGGTGGAGGGAAGGGACACTATCTCCGAGGAGTAACAACAGGTCTTCTGGAAAAATCAAACGCAGTGTGGGAAAGCCGAGCACGGGCTGTTCTGCCAGGGTGGGAAGGAGGCTGGACTGAAACGGTGCACTGGAATCCGCCTGAGAGGGGCCTGGTAGGTGACGTGCTCAGGAGGCTGGAAGGCACTGGGAAATTACGACCTGCCTTTGAAATTTCACTACTTTCTGCGATAAATATTATTACTTCCTTTACAGACGGAAACGCTGAGCTTCTTGCCACAGATCTCAGGATGGCTAAGTGGCAGCCCTGAGACACACGTCCTGAATTGTCTGGAAAGAGGGCTCTGCTCTCAGTCCCCTCGGCCGCCTGATTCAAAGAGGAGGAAGCACAAATGCTAGTGAACCGATGTGAGGTTTGGGAAACAGCTCATTGAAAACAGAGAGATTACGGCCAGTAAAGGAAAAAACCATGAAGCAACACACAAGAAAACCTAGAGACTGCGCAGAGCAGAGCAGAGAGGCGAGGTGAATCCGCAAACTTAGGGTTCTGATAACACATACATAAAACTGTGAGCCATACCTGCCCGATGCCATGGGCAACGTGAATGTAAATGTGGCACGTGACCTAACCGCGTAGCTTCCTTTTTTCTCTACCTGCTGACAGACAAGACCGAGGGCAGGACGTACGTGATTTTATCATGCCACTCAGCTTTCAGACACACGTGGCTTGCACAGCATTACCCTGATGAATTGTAGAAAGACAATTCAGTATATCAAGTGGCAAGACTACTAATGAAAATAATATAAATCTCCTTTAATATTTAAATAAAATATAAAATGAGAATAACTATGATACAGTTTCATGAACATCTCAAAAGATAAAAAAACTATATAACAAAATTCTCCAATTCATAAATGAATAACTATAAAAGTTTATGATGTACAAAATACCAGCCATGAAATTAGTATCTTTTCAAAATAAAATAAATCATAACGAATTCTCATTATCTTAACCTATCTCAGAACCATAAACATATGAAACCGTGTTGTTAGGCAAAGATTGAAAACAAAACTCTCGCTGGGAGGCCCCCAAAGGACACCTGTGTGGGTGGACTGCGGCCCCCAAGCCGCTATCTGCACACGGCGTCCTGGCACGTGGGGGGAGCCAGTGAAGGAGACGGGGCCGGGGGCGATGGACCTGCCCTATCAGAACGGCCAGTCACAGAGTGGGACGCCTGTGACTTGGCAGGCCGCCAGCACAACCAGCATGGCCTGACTCACAAAGCCCGAGGCCAGAGGCCTGGCGCCACCTGGAAAGGCAGGTCTGAGGGTGCAGAACCCGAGCGCTTGAGAAAGGGTGGAGTGTCAAATTCCGCCCCGTTCAACACAGTCTGACTCTGACTCGGGAGGAATCTCAATGCCTAATTCTATCCTGATGTCATAGAACCTGTTTCACCCAAACACTAAACCCTTCCTTGAAGCACTTCTGTCCCTCAGCGTCACCGTGTCCTCACTCCACTGTCCCCTCCAGCTGCCCCTCAGCCTCCGCAGCCTCTCCACCTTCCCTACCTCTGAATGACAACCGAAGGTCGGGCCCTCCCTTCTCCCTCTCTTGGCTCCACTCCACCTGCCATGGTGACTGCATCCAGTCTCCGAGCTTTCAACAGCAGGGACAGGCCCCCACCTGGAAAGCTGTCCATCCAGACCTGGCCTCTGCCGTTGCCTCTAGAATCACAGGCACACGTTCCCAGGCCACAGCTCCGCTTGGACGCCTGATGACGGTGCTCCACCCCTCTCTCTGACTCTCAAGACCACTGTGCATCTCAGCGACAGGCGTCATCGCTGACGCAGCCCAGGCTGGTCCTGACCCCGTCTGTCTCTCGCACACACAATCCATCCTCCAGCAAGCACCATCCGCTCTGTCTTCAAACTGCATCACCAGCCACCATTCCAACCACCGTGGGCCAAACCGCCACCACCCTCTCTTGGCCAACTCCTTTCGGTGGCAGTCTCCCTTCACCAGTCTGTTCTTCCTGCTGTGACCTCCAGCTAGACCCCTGACCGCCACACCGCTACACGCTCTGAAGGAACATGGAGACTTTCGAGAGAGTGTGGGCGTCCAGATGGCCTGAGGGTGCTGATGCCTGGTCCCCAGCTCCCTCGCACTCCTTCCTCTCACTGACCTGCCTCCGCCAGCCCCCGCGGTGGGACCACGATGCCGGTCCCCCAACCACACCCTCTCTCACAGCCACCGGGATCCCAGCCTGGGCTGGCTGTAGAGTTGTAGAAAGCCCCTGGGGCACCAACGGCATTATTATTGCTGGGAAAACCAGTCTGAACCCAGAGTGGAGCTTCAAGTCCTTCCTCGTCTGTACACATCTCTACGACCAGAAAAGCCAGTGTTGGACACAGGGCATGTGGCCAGACCAAATGCATGGACTCGTCATCGGAACGCTTTGCGCAGAGACCTTGCCTCACCCATGGGGACGACTACCAGTGAAGGGCGTCCCTTCTGGGTGAGCGCAACGCTGAGCAGAACAAGACACACCGGGAGTGGAGTCTCACTTCACTACAGCAAAATCCTCGTGGCAAAGACCCCCACCTTCCCCAGGAGCGGGATTACCTCAGTTTCTGCACTTTAAAAAAAAAAAAAAATCCTGGGAAATACTTGTTACAGAGCACCCCTACCTAAAAATTCACTCTGATGCATGAGGGCAAAGAGCTCTGTCCAATGCCCAGCCTCTGCCTGCCTCGGGGACACACCCTCCATGTCCCCGCAGAGGCGGAGGTGGAAGACGCTACCCTGACTCACAGTGCGGCAGCAGCACACCAGGAAGAGATGCATCTCACAGGTGATGTGACACCTGTATTTTGTTAGACGCTGGTTCAGACTTAAAGGAGGGACGTTATCATTAACTTCACACAAAAATATTGGGCGCTATGAATTTTTACTCAGTGCATGTACCTATCTGCTCATCAAGCACTTTTCAGCTTATTTAACACTGCAATGTAACCCTTAGATTTAGATGAACTTTTACCGCACGGTAACTGAGCCTGCCACAGTGACAAAATACATGCACTATGCAAACACACGTGCTGTGTGAGCCATGTGCCGAATGGTCACTGGGACTTGGTCTCTGAGCCGCGATCGCACCGTCTCGGTATCTTCGTGCATACAGTCGCCCTCCAGACCCTGCCATCCCAGTGGCAGGGCTCGCCCAGGACACCGACTGGAAGCGTACAGACCCACGCCCGCTGTCCGTCTGTATGAAAGGTGCAATTGCAGGGACACTGTATTGTACAGAGTTAGTAATTATCGATCCTCATGTTACCTTTGTCATTTCAAGCGTGTAGCAACAGTGAGTACAGTAATAATCCTTCCCAGACAACTTTAACACCTAGAGAGTTGTGTGTAAAGATCCTGTAAAGTAAGAAAAACACTCACTTCAATGTGTGTATATACAGGGACTATGCATATGTGCACACAGACAAAAAATAGGATGTTTTCACATGTAAATGCCGTAAGAGAAAATATGTGAAGGAAGTGAGAGACATAAAAGTTCAAGAAGAAAAATCTTTTCAGAGAGTTAAAAACAGCTTGGTCGTGTATGTTTTAAACAGGTGCTCGCGTGCATCAAGTCGTCTTGCTACATGAAGGGTATGCATAACATGACAGTGATTCGCAGCTAGAGAGGAGCCCCTAGACACCAAACGCGCTGCTATGCCACTTACTGAGCCTCATGTACTCCACTCGGGGAGAACTCCGCAAGGAAAGAGGCACTCTCCCTAGTTTCAGCCGAGAGAACGGAGTTTCCGAGGTTCAGTCACCTGGGCGAGGTTGTCTCCACCTAATCCTAACAAAGTGGCTGTTAGGGTTAACATTCAGGCCCTGGATTTTAGCAATTCTGTGTTGCAGTTTTATGACGTGTTGTTTCGTTTCCCTCACAAGAGTCTACATCTCCTCCTATCAGCCTCGCGGACATCGGACCTGAGACTCGGGGAGTCGGAGCAACCTGTCCGAGGCAAGGAGGCTGCTCAGACAGAGCATGGCCAAGACACAGGTGCCAGGAGCCCCCTTTCTCTGCAGAGCCCTGCAGGTGTGCAGACGGGGACACAGATCCCAGGCAGCCCGCAGGTCACTCCACTGGGCAGGGTAGAGGCTGAGTTATTTTAAAACTGGGTCCACTGGTTAATCGAAGGAACTTCCCAACATCTTATGTCGTGCCCCTGCCAAACACTTAGGAGTTCACAACTGCTACAGACTTTCTGAGACATGGTGAAGATTTTCTCGTGTTAGTCACAGTAATGAAAACGTAAGTAGTCCAAGGTAATAGACACAAGGTAGTACGTGCCTCTGGCCGCAGCTCGCATGCCGCTCTGCTCCAGAACAGTGCAGAAAACCTAACTGTGCACACGCCAGTTTTGATGTGTGCAAAGTACAATCTTACTTACGGATATTTGGTGCTATTTAAGAACACTGCTCTGTGTTGTAGTGCACGTGAACAAACAGATCATTTAAAAATCAGGATAAAAATGTTTCATGGTTCCAAAAGACTTGCATCTGTAGTAAAAACACTGCATCAGAAACAGGAAAGTCTTTCGTAATGTGTGCACCCACGTGCTCTTCCACCAAACGGGGGATGAAGGACTGAAAAGTGGAGATATCAAGCAAGAGCGCAATGGCCTCCCAAACAGCACGCCACTCTGACGTGCTTGCTTACCGCCAGCACACGCCGCACAACAACGGACAACTAAGGGCCGCAGAACAGTGAGTGCCTGCTGCCTCCGCAGGTGCACGCGTGGTGGGCGATGCCTCATCTCTGCCTGCGGACCGTGGCGGGGACACTCCCTGGTGCAGCGTCCGTTCCCCAGGTCGCGCGGTGCCAGCTGGGACAGGAGAACTGTGGCTGAGCGACAGGGGTCCGGTCTCTACTCTGAAGCCCCTGCGCTTTTGTGCTGAGTGTTCCTACACCCTCCTCCCCTCGTTATAAAACAAAAACTGGTGAAGACAACAGGAGATAATGATGGCATCAAACCCTGAAAATGGAGAGTCAACAGTGTGTCTGCAATGCAGTGGGCCACTAAACCGTGTGCACTGGGAGCGTAGAGGGTGTCCATCTCTATCACTGCGGACACAAACAGGAAAGCATCAATCAGACCGTGGCGACAGCTGAAGTGGAAAATTTAGGTGACAGTGAAAGCACAAGGATAAATTCAATTATTTATTTAGACTTAAGTGTGGTAAGAAGTATAATCAAATTTTAAAAACACAGTCGAAGCAGATTTCTAAACAGCAGCAGCAGCAGATGCGAGACAAGACTAGTTTCATCAGAAGAGTTCTGCTCTAAGAGCCTGGACAGAGAGTCCAGGGAAACACACCTTCGCCACTGAAGGTGACCATGTCTCCCAAGTCTTTCATCACAAAAACGCACCTCCTAGAACATGACTAGAGTGTGGGGAAGGCAAGGTCATTTTGTAAAGTAAACTGTTGGGAGAAGGCAACTTTTAATCGGTGCGCACAATGCAGACCGCTAGGCTGAGTGCGCGTTGTCGGGCACAACAACGGTAGCTGGACTCAGATGTGACCCGGCAGCCCAGGTGTTCAGGAAAAGTACTGTTAACAGTGAGGATTGATGACCTAATCAAACTGTCACAGCCAGATCCTCAGCAGGGTGGCTGCAGGATAATATTCAGAAAGCAAGCACATGCTTAGTGTTACTTCAAATTGATGCTGACATTTTCAATTGTGAAGAGAAATTTTTTCCTAAGTAATATAGGAAACAACCCGGCTAACCTTCCGGAGGGCGTCAGATGATCACGGCTGGTTGTTGTGTGAGGAGCTAACTTCTCAGGAATGTGAGCACACAGGACACACAAACAATCGACGCTTTAGAGATTTACTACAGTGATCGACATTTTAATTACTCTCTGTTTTCTTAGATGCACAGGACGACTATGGTGAATATTCTCTCCACGCACAAACAGGGCAATATTTTTAGCCTGGTATTTGCATTTGGTGGCGAAAAATTCCCACAAGGGTACAAATAACCAAGAGTCACGTGCTGATTAATCTGAGACTTCGGAAGTCACGTGTTAATTAAAGTAATTAATATGATCTCTCCTGGTAATGCCGTGCATTTGTCACATGGCATGCAGAGAAACACTGTGATTGGATAGTCAGATTACAAAGAAATGTCCAACCCGACAATACTAAGAGTTGTTTTCTTAATCACTGATGATGGCAATTCAATAGAAACTGAGTGCATAATTATTAAAAATCCCTAGACCACTCTACGAATGGGTGATGATTTGCAAGTAACTCAAGTGCGCAAAGAAGTATTCTCCACGACAAGGAAAGAGACAAGACAACGAAGGGTGTGTGGCTTCAGGGAGGCCAGGGCTCGGCCACCCTCTGTGCCACCCGCAGCTCTGACAGTGCCCACAGGCCCAGGCCAGTGTGTCGGCTTGGTGGCCCTGTTCCTCCGCACACTTGGGGACATGCTGACTCCCCGGCTGCAGCCTTCCCTTCCTCAGCAGCCAAGGATTACCAAGGGGGCTCAACTGCGTCATGCTTTCATGCACGTTCTAAAGCATTCTCATGGAAGTTTTCGCTCGGCCACTCCCGACCTTTTTGAAGCGGGGCCCCAGTTAGTGTTCACACTGATGGAAACCACGTTCTCTGTCGTTCACTGACACCTGGGGCCTCGGCAACACAGCGCAGCGTCCCTGCTTCTTATGTGACCATGACAGGACTTTCTTTCTCTTGAGCAATCAGAACACATTGATACTTTTCCTGGTAAGCCTGACCCACTCTTAAAATCTGCCTTTTTGAATTTCTAATAAAATCTAGTAAGATGTAAAAGAAATCACACACAGCATTTCAGAAAATCAATGTAAAAGTTGTCACTAGGCACAAGGGAAGTGCCTCTCTCCCTAAAGCAAACACTATGCATTCTGCCTGCTGCCTCGGCCCCTCGCCAGCTCCGGCAAGCCTTCCTCAGGATGGCCGGTGTGCAGGGCCCCTTCTGGGCGTGGCCTGGCACCAGCACACTCAGGAGCGCCAGGGCTGGGGGAAGGGAAGTGCTCCCATTAATGGTAAAACTGGCACCAGGAAGGGTCCCGCCCCCAGAGTGCTGACGAGAGCCCTCCACAGAGCGAGGGGCACCGGGGACTCCACTCGCCCCACCACCTCAGTTTCTGGCTGAGGCTCTGGGAGGTGGGCTTTGGGGACTGTGGCTGAGCACGCTTGCTGCTCCCACCCGACACTGGACAAAACCTTCTAGGGGTAACAGGGGTAAAGCGGGGCCCTGCTCACACCACCATTCGCCAAGAGCCAGAAAAGTCCTCAATTTATTTTTAAAACATGTTGCTGTCACACACACTCCCTCTTTGGGATTGCTGAGTTGCACACGGCACGACGCCTTAAGACGCTTTCCACGTCGGAAAAGTGAAACTCCCGGTAGCAGTTGGCTGGGACCCGCTCTATTCTCCGCGAGAGTGTGGACTGCCGTGTTTACCACGGACCTGTGCTTGACGATTTGTCACAAACTTGACCGTTAACCCTCTCCTTGACCATCAGGAGTCCAACAGCATGTGTTCGCATTAAAAACAGTAGACATAAAAATATGAAACCTAAAGTTAATACATTTACTATTATTTTTTCTTCCACTGGATAGTCACTATTTGATCATTCAAACACAGAGAATCTTTCTTCAATATTTTCTATCAAAGCGCTGTTAATAAAAAGGAAGAGGGAATGAGCGACCGAGGAATTTTAGAGCTGATCCGACTGATGCAGAGTAAACTAGAAACATCTTTGAAATCTCACATTTGTTGTATTTGCTACATAAAATAAGAGTTAATTCTAACTTAATAGTATCACTGTTCTCCATCCTTTCAATGTGCACAGTCAGAAAACAAGCAGGCCTTGGTGGCGGGAGATGGGGAGGAAGACTGGTCGGAGGTGACAGAACAGGAACACCCTCCCCAGGCCTGGTTCTAGAACCCCCACGAGGGAACTACCTGGCAAGTGGGCACAATGCGCTCAGAGCAGTGTTTCCACAGTGAAAACGTGGCAATATCAATAGTGTCCCTTCAACAGCAGTGTCGTGAGGCGCACAGCGTGGGGAAAGGTCGGGTTACAGTCGCTCGCATGGAAAACAACATAACAATTAATAAAGAATGAGACAAGAATGACCTGCGTTCCGCGTGCTCGCTGCTGTGAGCCTGCCTTTGCCCAACGCTGCATAAACAACAGCTCGTAAGACCGATGAATTATAACGGAAACCTGTATTTATGAAATTACGTGGCATAACATCCATGGCATATGCACCAAAGACGTCACAACACATCACGGCCAGCATGTTCTCACTTGTAGGGAACTCGGGCGCCCTGCGCAGCCACCCAAGGGCGAGGAGTGCCGCCGTGGGAACGCTGGCCAAGCCGACAGCGCCGTCTCCCAGGGATGAGCCTTGTGACTCTGCTTACTTTCCGTGCTTCTCTGTGCTGACTGAATTTTTAATGAGCATAATCCATTCTTTAACAAGTTATCTTCTGAAGAGATTCTGATGAGAAATGGGAGAAGGAGATGGCTGTACAGTTAAGGAAGAGCATGCTCTTCTCGACAGGCCAGATGTGAAGACGCCACTGTGAAGGGGCCCACGGACTCTGAAGGCTTGGGAACATTTGCTGTTCATACGGAGCCCCTCCTCCTCCCACTCTGTCACCCCAAGGTGCACAGTGTTACTTTAAGAGGTGGCGGAATGAGAGTGAAGGCGGTTCAGTGCTACAGGGGTGAAGGTCTCTACGGCAAGCCCCATGCTGACCGCGGGTCACTACCTCCCGGGCCATCTGTCACTGGCATCCAGGGCCGTCCGACCAGAAGACCCACATGCGTGTCTGCATTGGCTGTGAAATGCTGTTCAAAGTGCTGCAAGTGACATATCTGACTGACTGTCACTGTCAGGGTATAGTTGAGTACTCTTGGGAAGTACAAAGTTAACAATTCTAATCTCTGACAAATTATTTGGAAGAACATTCTAGTGTCCCCAGTTCTGCGGATGCCGTTAGGTGACCAGTCAGGGGCCCACATCGGCAGCGCTCAACACACACTGCCAGTGCAGCCTGAGAGGCTGGCGTCCCAGGGAGACACTGACCCAAACAACAGGGACATGGCGATGGCTTTATGGAATCAGTCTCATCTGTGTTGACCACAGGACACAACGACAAATGAGAGAGCTGAGAAAGATTGGTTTTAGACTTCACCCTATCACAGTAATAAAATTATATATTCGTATAGTTCATTTTAAACTGTTCATCTCCTAAAGGAAATAAATAGACCACAAGATGGTACGGAAAGCATGAATTGTGGGAGGCAAGAGGTTTGAAGTTCATTTCCATTAAAAAAAAAACCCTACCGGAATGCAAACAGAAAAGAGAAATGATCTCAACAATTGGAAAAGTTGAGGCATGAGAGAGCAAT
>VMDR010001225.1:67500-139230 GCA_007922815.1 Macrotus californicus
TCATACAGTAAGAAGTAAATAAATAATGACTGCAGTTCTGTGCCCTCACAACCAGAGCGCCGGTGCCCAGCCTGGCATTCCCGTCTGTCACTTGGCCCTTTAAGGAGGGGGATTTATAATTCACCCCCAAGTGCTAAGATCAGAAGTGCTGGGAGGGCAGGAGCATTGTGTGCAAGGCCAAAGACCACCCACGGAGGGGCGCAGAGTCACTGCAGAACCAGGGCCCAGCCCTCTCTCAGCACAGAAAGAAGGCCTGAAGTCCTGGCCCTGCAGACACAGGCCGTGGTTAACCACCGCAATCTCGAACAGGGGGTGAGCTAGGGCAAGTCTCTCTGAAACTGTTTTCACACCCGCAACATTTAAAGGTTCCCTTTAAAACCCAAAACGCTCCATTATTCTGCAAGAAGCTACCTGGTGTTAGGGCACATTAAATATAGTAAGCTGCTGACATTTGCAAGGCATATCAACGGAGACCTTTCAGAAGCCCTATAGAACACATGTTCCCTCCCTAAAGGTGGTAAAGCACTTAAAAAAATAGTGACCCTTTTAGAATCTTGGTGATTCTATAAATACAGTCTGGAATCATTAATAAAGTTATGAATTCTGCCAATAAGGAAAATAATGAACTCCGCACTCGTACTTCAGAACCTCAGTAACTGGAAGTGCCGTCCACCAAAGTCCCCACCACCCAAGCAGCCACGCAGCTGCAGCCCCCAGAGCCCAGCGGGGAAGCCAGTCACTGGGCGGCAAAAGCCCCTGGGCCAGCACAGCCCAGCATGTCCTCTGAACACTCAGGAGGGCCTGGCGCCCAGACCGGCAGAAAAGGAGATGAAGCAGCAGAGACCTGAGAAAGATCACTTGAAAGCACAGTAGTCATCTCAGATGGGGCACAGGAGAGCAAGGCCATTTCTGACCACAGCCACATCTTCCACCGAGGACACACACCCTGTCCCAGGACAGGGCTCACCCAGACCTCCCTCGGACACTGCAGACCAACCAGGACTTCTAACCAGAGAGGCCTGCCCACAGCCATGCAGAGGCCGGGGCGGGGGCCGCCCTGAGACGCGTCTCGCTGCCCCTGCACGTCCTCCACGTGAGGAGCACACCTCGGTTCCACGGCCCGTCTCGCGGAGTAAGCTCCTCATTCTCAAGACTTCTCTCTCTCAGTAACCTGGGCAGCAGGGATCCCTCCGCGATCAGCTTCACTTTATGCAAAGAAAAACGCTTCCTCAACGTCCAAAGCAAACTTCCCCTCAATCAGAATGTGCGGGACAGCGACGTGAGCTAACAGCTCACACGGTTAGTCCAGACAGCTTCTTAAAGGGTCAAGATCTTCTGACAAGTGACAATGTTGTCGGGATTAGCTGTTTCCCGTCACACACAGTCCACGCCGCAGCACACAGTGCCACCCCACCCGCCTTCTCCCCCACTGCGGGGGGGTTCTCCGTGTGCCAGCCAGAGACCTAAATCTAAGAACCATGCACCAGCTTGTCATTTAAACGCTGGACACTCTGGTCTTCCACCGCAAACCTCCAGGCACAAAACCGGGTAGAAAATAACCCCTGGTTATCGTTGGTCAGTGGAGACCCCCATCTCTTTCACTTATCCATTCAACCATAAAATGAATGTCTGCGAATTTACATTACAGATTTTAATTTATCCCAATTTTGTATTTCCAGCTAAGAACGATTAGATTCTTTTTATATATATTTTTTGTCATTCTCTATTTTTGTCGACTGCAACAGCTGGATCTGTCTGAGTACACTGTTTTGACTTTAATCACTTTTTCAGAGGCACTGGATACCTCCATTGGGCACAGCGCGGTAAACCAAGCTGTGCTGAGACCAGTAGGGTCCTACCACCAAGCTAAGTTACGGGCCTGACAGAGTGGCCTCTCAGCACATCTGATTCAAGCCAGAAAGCCTCCAGAATATCAACAGCTTCATGAATGTTAAATCGCACAAGTCGATGGCTTCCTGTACAAGTCAAGCAGCTCCACGGACAAGGGATCTCTTTGGCCTGATGAGGGACTGTGCTTCTGGGAGGCACAGAGCAGCGCCCTGCCTCCGCGGCGGTCTTCGGGGCCCTCCTCCAAACTCAGACAGAGCGCTTCAGCTCTTACTGGTTTTACATGGTGGTGTTCTATGCTGTTTTTTTCCCTTCTGTTTAGTCAAAAGAGAGGACTCAGAAAGTCAATGAAACTTTGAAATATGTTCATATGGTGCAATTACTATGCATGCTAATAACATAAATAATATTAGGCTAATTCCTTTGTTAAAATTTTTCCTCATCTTAAAAATCTGATTATCATATAAACAATGTATTTTTCAAAAAGGCAAAGGCATAAATTTTAAAAGACCTGAAATCCAGCAGTAAGTCTGCCACTTTCTAGTTGCCAAAAATACATGGCATGTCCACGTCGCATAATTATGAATATGAGATCAGGAGAAAGACCACAATGCTCTGGGAGAGTGAATGAGGACATTATGATTGTATAATTAACTTAAAAAAAAAAAGTGGGGTTTAACTTCAACAAAAACTTTATGAGGTCTACTGAATCTGCTGTTTCCTGTAATTCTTTGCTCTACAAGATCAGCGTGAAGAGGGGTGCAGGTATTACGCAGACCTTAGCACTTGACGACTCTGATGTGTTTTTACCTAAATAAAAGCACTGGTTAAAAACTATAAAACGTTGCATACACGTGTACTGTCATTTTTTGTATTTGCATGACCATGACCTCGGGGCCTTGGTACGCCACCCTGAGAAGCGGGAACGGGGTCCTGCTCAGCAGCACAGCGGAAGTACAAGCCTCGCCAGTGCAGGACCTGGACGTGGGGTGGACTCCCCCGAGGAGCAGGATGCAGACAGGTGCATAAAGCTGCGCTCACTGGTGGTACCTTTTCATCATGTGGCCATAAATCATCTATTAGACTGGCTAAGGAAAAATCCATCTTGTGAACACTCCAGTGCAGATTTCACTGTCTTAAATCCACGATGACTCACTGAGTGTTGGTCACGCTCTGCAAAGCTCAGACGAAGGAGGAAAGTCTTGGCTCTTGCCCGCCAGGGATGGCCTGCTGTACAGGCAGGGCGTAGGCCTTTTCCAAAGGGAGACAGAACTGAGCGGGCTAAGCAGCGTACGGGCCTCCTGAGGGCAGGAAGCGGTGGTCTAGACCGGAAGCCCAGCAGCGGCCGTACACACTGGGACAAACTTGGGGCCTCGGAGGGAAGCACACACTGACCCTGGGCTGGCAGCCCGGTGGCATGGCTCCTGGCAGGACACTGAGTGGAAGCGCTGGAGAGGGTGCTGGGAGAGCTCTGCCTTTCACCTTCCCAGTTTCTAACCACACACGTGTACGATTCCGTGTCCAGGAAATCACTGTCCATGCTGTGAGGAAAAATGGATCACACCAACACTCCACAGTAAAGATGACTTCCCTGGAAAGCAGATCTCTAGTTTAACATCTTATGCTAGAAACGGTTCTAAATGGAATTAGGTTGGCTCATACGAAATTACCAATAGTGATTGTTTTTAATCTGAGTGTTGATTTCATCTGATTCAATCTTGGGAGGTGTTAATATCTGAGGAAATGTAAATCCGTGTCATCATTCTTCAGAAAGTAGTGAGGAAGTAGCTGCATGTAAGACAGTCACTTTGTCTTAAGACTAACATGAGACGCACATGTCTCATGCAGCACATCACTGTACGCTGGCTTCCTCCCGCAGGCGCTGAGACAAGAGTAGCACCGTATTTTGGCCCTTTATTTTAAGCTCCCAATTTATTACACATGTGGCCCCAGGACCAAAACATGGAAGGAAAATATCTTAGAGAACAACCCATGAAAATCCTTGATTTTTCCCATTAGAGCTCTGTAGATAATGAAATGTAAGCATCTTGTTTCTCTTCTACTAAAATGGATGATCAAATTGCTATGCTCCAACTTTATAAAAATTATTTCAGAAGGGCTGTAAGTTTCCTGAAAATTCCCCAGGAAAAATTCTAATCTTGGACTTTTATAAGCAAGTACCAAGACATCATGAATATAAAGAACCGCTCACAGAAAGTCAGTGTGCATAATGAAAACTGTACAAAGTTGGTAATTAACCATAATTGAAGGCTGCGGCGAACATACAGGCTTTTGTTCTCTTTAATTCTGGCGCTAAGAATTAAAGACAAGAGCTTAAGGCATATTTTAGTCCGAGTCCAGATGTATGAGCCCCAGCACTCTAAAAGTAATTTAAGGAAAAGAAAAGAAGAGAATAGCCAAAAATATTCTAGATGCCTGCCAGAGAAAAACACTTACACTCTGAACATTTAACACATTTGATCCATCATATTTGGGATCACTTATTCATTGACTTTTTAAAAAGTTAAAAGATCTGATTTGAATTACTAGACTAAATGGTAGCGAAACACAACCCCTTGGAAAACTGGTTCCCCACACCCAACGACGACGGACTTTTACATGCAAGAGCAACGGCAACACACATGCTGGAAAAAGAGTGGCTCGCGGTCTCCACAAAACTCCGTTTTATCTACTTCTACTGAGGAACGAAAGCAGGCCACGGAGGGAGATGTCGCCTTGACCAAGAGCGTCCGCGCTAAAGCATCCGTCTCCGTTCCAAGGACTCGGTGACCCGGCCACTGTCGGGGGCTAGGGGGGAGGGGGGGGTGCGGCAGAGCCCCTGCATTCACCGCACAGGAGCGCAGGGGCCAGAGCAGCGGGGACCGGACCTACAAGGGGGCGGCACCGGGGACTCAGGGCGTCAGGCCCAGCCGTGGGGTGAAACACCGCTCGGCCTGAGTGACGCCAGGGCCCACGGAGCACAGCGCAAGAGCGCGGGGAAGGGGCAGAAGCAGGCGGCGAGGGATGGCCTCCCAGCAGCCAGGTCTCTGACAAGGACTCGGGAGGGGCCGGACCTGTTCTGAGGGGACACGACGGATGCGCCGGCAGTTGGCCAGGGAGAGGAGAGGGACCCCGGGGATGCGCTGGGACAACGCCACGCCCCTGCCCACAGTGTCCCCCTGCCCCCGCAGTGTCTGCAGCCCACGCCGACAGGAGCGATTCCCGAAGCCCTCCAGGCTGTCCTGGCTCCCCCGGGCGCCCCAGTCAAAGTGACCACCGTGGCCGCGGGGGCCCTTTCCAACCCGACTCCGCCCCATCGCAGGCTTGCGCTGGCCGTGCCCCACTCGCCATGGGACGGGATCCCCCACTCGGACCCTGTCCCAACCATGCACAGTCGGGGGTCTCTGTTCCCCACCTCACGTCGCGCCCTGAGTCCAGGGCCCAGGCCACGCCCGGACACACGGACAGCACACGCAGCCCACAGCCTCAGTGCCCCCGAGGCCAGAGACGATGTCCCCCTCCGTCCGTCCGTCCGGCTCCAGTCAATAGACGCATCCCCCGGAAAGGGTAACGGCGATCACAACAGAACAGCCCGCAGGGCTCAGCAGTAATACTGCTGTGCAACCACTTTAAAGCGGACGGCACCCTACCCCTATCCCATGTGACCCTCATGAAGGAGAGAAAAGACTGGCAGCCATCAGAGTAGGGGCACAAGTGACCGGGAAGACCAATTCTCGGGAGGTGATGGCCAGCTTCCTCAACAAGCCCCACGAGGCGCAGGAGGGGCAGGCGAGCCGAACTGGGCAGAGTGGCCCCCCATCCCGGGGCCCAGAGAACCCGCGCTCGCCTCACAGCCACGCACACAGAACCAACACCAAGGAAGACCACCGGCCCTTCGATAAAAACATGCCTGCGGCAACAACTTGGCCAAAGCAGGCCATGTCCTTACAACGGACAGGAGAGCGACAACAGGAGTTACTGTCGCTCTGGGAACGACCCCCTCCTGAATCCAGGGCGCTCACCCCACGCCGTGTTCTCTCCCCGAAAAGCAGCCTGTTCCGCCGCCCGGCGTGCGGCCCCCGCAAACACAAGGCTGTCATGTTCAAAAGGGTGGGGCTCGCCTTTGATCTGCAGACCGGAAGTGGCGGTGACACTTCCGCCCAACGTCATGTGTAAATACAGAACTTCTGGGGAGCAAGGAAGGGAGGCCCGGCCCACACGCACAGCCTCCCAGACCCACGTGGTGGAGCGAAGGCGCGGCCCCCGGAGCCTGGGGCGGGCCGCAGCACCAGCCTCGCCGAGGTTCAGTGCGCGGGACGTGGTGCAGGCCAGACGTCCTTGCAGTGAGACTCCAGGTCCGGATGCGGAAAGACTGCGACCACGAACCAGGTGTCTGACTCAGGGCAGCAGGGCTCGGCCTTAAGCCCGGCCCAGGGGCCCGAATGCAGCCCACGACACGTCCGTGATGACGTCAGACGCAGGCCCCCAGCAGCTCCTCCAGGAGCTGCTCCGCAGCAGAAACAGAGGCTGCATCGGCAGATACAGCCACAACCGGGAAAACTGCCCTTCGCTGGGCCCTGCCGCTGAGGCGCCGCCAGTGCGGCTGTGTCCACAGGGGTCCGGTCTGGGGCGCTGAGCGGTCCTTTCCCTCCTGCTCCTCCCCCGGTCACTCAAAGCCAGCTGACCTGAGCGCCCAGGCACACCCACACCTGCCAGGGCTCTCCTGTGTGACCAGCGGGCGCCCGGCACTCACCATGCGGACGCACTTCCTACGGTGGCTTCAATTGTAACGACGGTGGAGAAGCTCGTTTTCCAGATTACTATTTATTAATGACTTTAAAGTCATGAGGACATCTTGATTACTATATTACAAGGAGAATTACTTATTTAAAATAGGGAATTCTTTAGAGTGAACTTGCAAATTAAGTGCAGTTTATTATTTTAAAATGTGAATTGAACTTGGCTATATTTAGTTATTTACATTTAAGTGTACAAGCTTTCAGAAATATGGCAGTGCACTACCTTGGAATAAGTTCATGCAAATTAAGGAACATAAAAGTATGTTCTTATAGGAGCCATCACTTCAGCTGTTCATGGACTTAAAAATATATTTGAAATTATTTAGTTTTCTGTTGCTAATCTCAGTCATGCTCACAAAATTTATTGGTTCATTAAAAGATAGTGTACGTATAAAAATTGATTTGTAATAAATTATCATTTTTGCACATATCAGTCAAAGCACAAAGCCTAAATACTTGCAAACAAAATGCATTATTAATTTAATTGTCACAGCCTATTTAGCTAACTTCTATTACTATTTGCTATAATATGCAGTGCATAAAAGGCGAGAATCAAATTCAAAACATAAAAAATAAACTGATTATACTGTCCTAGAGAAATTAAAATATAGCAAGCTTGCAAAATTATAGCCAAGACATTAATGTTTTAAATAGGTAAAAAAAAAAAAATGTATAACTTAATTTAGAGAACAGTTATGCCTAAAGTGACGGTTCCACATGCTGATAAAGAGTTTCTTTGTTTCCTAAGACCATGAGAAGGCAACAGTCCCCCGTGGAAGGGTGGAGGAAGGGCCCTGGAAGAAAGGAGCCTATTGGCATGCACTGGGCTGGGTTTTGCTACTTAAATCCTAGTCTCCTCCCGCCCTGGACGCCCACCCGGGAAATAATGCTGCTGCTGCTGCTGCTGCTGCTGCTGCTGCTGCTGCTGCTGAGGTCCTGGCAGGAGAGGGAAGGTCCTGTAAACTGGCATCACAGACGAGCGTCCTGAAGTTCAGGGCTTTTAGGGGGGAAACGATTCAATCAAAGTTGTTCAGTTTAGACAAACTCGGACTACTCAGAAAGTAATCACTGAGAAGATGGGGTGTAAATTTCCCACTTGATAGTCATTTCCTGATTTTAGAAGAAAATTGGGCCAATGACGCCAAAAAGGCTTACCATAACTTGAAGGGGAGAAAGGCAGGCCACCTTTCTCCTGCCTCTCTCGAGACTCCCTTTACGCCTCAGGGACTGAAACAGGGCAAGCAGGCAAGAGCGCTCCTGCCGTGTGCGGGGAAAGGTAATGTCCACTCTCCAACCATAATCGACACAGGGAACCTACTACTTTTAAGGTGCCCGGAGGATAAATACATGTATGAGATGATAAATGACACCTTTGAGTTCAAAATGTGTTAACAGTTACATAGCAGGGAAGGAAAAATGTTCTTTTCATTAATTATCTGATCTAGATTGTTTTCATTCAAATTTATTTATGAATAAAACAGTTTATGAATAGAAGGACCTATATGTAATGATTCTCAATGTGAGATAATATAATTAGTAGAAGAGAGAGCACTGGAACTGGAGTCAGAATAATAACAATTCTAACATTTATTATGAGATATTGCATAAAAAATTGAATATTCCCGAATCACAGTCCTTAGACCTATAAAAGTAGAATAAGGTCATAGAATAATTAATCGAGACAATGCATGTGAAAGCAATGAGAATCTCTTAATTAAAAATGTTTTGTTTCCACTTCCTTAAACACTTATGAAGCATAACTTTGAACTCAGGAAACATAACAGGTCACAAGCTATAATTCAAGTAATACGTAATTTTTTGTATTTCAAGAGCAATGCATTCAGGACATGATCAACACATACATTTTAGTTCAAACTGAATATAATGTGGCAAAGAAAAGGACAGGAAACCAGACTGCTGTGATATCCCAGAATTCTGGCACAGAGGCCACATCCAAACTAAAATGCTGAAGACAACAATATGCCTCCAATAGAAAAGTCAAGTTAAATTCCACATACACCTAGGAAATACTTTTAAGCGTTTTTTAAACTTTTTAAAAAGGCAATTAAACATTAAAAACATGGCAGAAGAGGCCCTAGGCTACGGTGTGGCATAAGTTGCAGGATTATTGACATTTTAAAACAATTTCAAGACAAATAAAGTTTCCAGGGGTGTCTAGAATTTCCAAGACCATCGTGGAGGATTTGAGGAAAAGCTGAGGACCCGTCTCTGAAGGAAGGGAGCGAATCTGCATTACGGCTGAGCGAGCTGCACGTTTTAAAGACTTAAAACTTCAGAAGTAGCCCTGCTCACCTGGTGGCTGACATTACTGTATTTCAGTTCACCTAATATGATTAACTCTACGTGATGAAGCTAATTATGATACCAGGAGCAAGAACAGAGAAAACCTGGCAGTTGGTGACATAATAATTGTAGTATTATTATTCATGACATGGCAACTCTAGTATTATTTTGAGGATGACAAAGATGTATTTCTTAATATCGGCAATGTTTAATTCTACAATAAGAATTCAAAAACGTTATTTTAGAACCTCAAAATTAAAATACAGGAGAAACTAGACAAAGCTTAGTCTCACATATTTACTGCAGCTCAAGTGAATGTATTTGCAGAGGTCAGCCCCTCTAACTTAACTCTTCTACTGTTTCAAGGTTGTTTTACAAATTTGCGAGCTCCAAGTCCCTCAAACCCTCTCAGATCTCACCACGACAGTAAATTTTGGTAGTAGATGGCATAAACCATGATGCTCAGCAACAGAGGGCCATGAACGCAAACCGTGTGAACTCACTTGAAAAAATTCTAGAAGTCACCTTCTGAAACAAACCCTGAAATGAAAATAGGTTGTTAAACTTTTAAAAATGAATGAAAATTACCTTTCTTTTGGGGTGCCAACTCCATGTTTGCCTAGTAGATGAGTATTTAAGTGCTTCTTCATTACAAAAGCAACCCTAAAAAAAAACACACACAGTAATTACAGAACTAAAACTTGACTCTCTGCTAGAATTACAAAAAGTATTTAAAAATAGGCATGTATGTATAGACGTCACATAAAAATGCAAGTCACAGTGGCACCCCTGCCAGACCAAAAGCGCGCATGCGGTGAGACACACTGTGGTGCTGGGAGGCTGGAGGGACTGGCCTGTTCTCTCCGTCGAGCTCAATGACAGGACAGAAACAATGACTTCAGTTCCTCAGTCATTGTCTGCGCTGTCACTTAGGAAGCCAAGGGAAAGCAATATCTCAATATAATGACATTCACTGCCCCCTGGTTGCTCCCACACTTCAATCACGAGATGATTTCAGAAAATGTCATTTTATTAAATATTTAAGGGACTGTAAAAGACAAAATGAATATAGCCTTCATGAAGTTTCCCTAAAAACACAGTCATAATCTGAAGCTGAGCTGTTTAACAATGACATAAATGCTTATTGCATCTGCAGCACCAGCAACACCAGAGCACTGCAGTGCCAGGAAGACATCGGTGGATGAGAGAAAAAGTATTACCTGACAAGCTATCTTATTTTGTACACAAATCAGCTCACTAAATTCAGTCCTGTGGACCGAGATGCGGCAGAGACAGGCATCCGCAGCCAGTCCCCGGAGCACCCACCACCCTTCTAGTGACTGGGGGACAACACCGATTTAATTCTGTCGTGCAATTGCTCCAGACAATTTACATCTCCTTCAGGAGCGACAGACTCAGATGGCTCTCTTCATAAGCAAAAATAAAATAAGATAAAAACTGACTGTCGTGACTTGCAGTGTGCAAGGGCTCACAAACATTTTTGTTAATTATGTATTACAGCTGTCCTTCATAAAGTTAATTACTAATAGCTGAGAGGCAACAGCATCTATTTGCATATGTACATGAAAGGCAGGACATGTGCAAAAATATGATTTTAATTAGCATGCTATGGTATGAAGGACTACAAATCAAATTGGCATGTTATAAGATTCTTAACATTAAACACTGAATTCATCTGGACGCGTGTGCACAACAGGCTGTGCAGGACTGTGAAGCGCTGTGGCCGTCTGGAAGGGACGTGCGTCAAAAGCCAAGACGGGGGCAATTTCTAAAACTGCGACCAGTACCGTCAACTTTGGTTATTTTCATACAATATTGTCAAACCTCAGTTTTGTGGCTAAAATAACATATTTGTATTTTTTAAATGACTATGACTTCATTATTCAAATAATCCATTTCTCTATGCTGAAAATAAGTAACATTTATTCTTTTTCCTATAACGTGTAATAACTACAGACAATACATGCTTCACAACTATAAACCACCGATCACACCATCAATCATTAAATTGAAAAACTAATTATTACGTATGGTAAATCAAACTGTTGTGATGTTAAAGGCTTGGCCAAAGTAGCAGCGCAGAACGTTCTACATTTGTGTCTGCTTGATTTGGACACAACAATGAATGTTTTCATTTCCTTAAAAAAGAATAAAGTAATAACAACAGTCCATGTGAGTCATAACTTTCCTGCTGTCCTCTATTTTCTATAATTAAAAAAACATAAAGCTAATAGCAAAGAGCAAAGGTTAAGAACCCAAAGCTGCAAAGCACAGCTTATTTACATGACCAAGTATAATTTAAGAGACCTGAGCTTAGAAGCCACAGTGCAGTTTTTAAAAGAATATATATTATTAATTAAAATGTTTAAGTTTCAGGAACTAAAAAAAATATGCCATCGCACAGGATAACAAACAGAAGTACATGGTGAGGGAAGCTTTTACTAATACAGCACACTTAGAGTATCTGCTGAAAATCTGCAATGCCATACTAAGTATTTGGAGGAATAACAATGTTTATTATTATGGAAAAAATCTACACAATACTAAAACATACTCAAGTTATAGTCAAATGCAAACTACATATTCATTCAAAATCTGATCTCAAATAAGTATAAATTGTTCAGATTTGGTCTCCCTGAAACATGAGTCATGTAAAAGTCTCAGCATCATCTCAGTTAAAAACATTAGGTCAGGCGTGACTGAGCAAAACAAACTCACCAGCCTCTGCGGACAGAACGCTGGAGCGCTGTGTGACAGCTGAATGCACCCTGTCACTGCCTTCCTCAGAGCATCGCTTTAAAAATGTTAACACACTCACTGGTTTTGGAAAATCTATAATCTAGATACCAGGAGAGAGAGGACAAAATTCATCCCAAGTCTGGAAAGCCCTGAGTGGAAATGCCTTGCTCCTTGGGAAGGCTCCTGCCTGCCCACGGTGCCCCTCCACGTGCCCACGTGCACTGACACAAGCCACGTGCCAGCGTGGGCAGGTTCTGCAGGGTGATGGAGAGTTAGGCCCGTGGTGCCTTCGTGGAGCTGTCCCCCCGGCCTGCAGCTTCTTCACAGGATGGGTGGCTATGAGCCCGCCGCACTCCTGCGCGAACCCCCAGCACACGTGTAAGCGTGAGTCCATCTTCACAGGGCCTGCACTACCTAGGAGGCAGCTGCAGGGCTCGGTGACAGAACCAGCCAGGTCCCTGCCTCGTTCAGCCTGAAGCCCAGTGAGGAAAACAGACAAGACCACCAAGGGACTAGAGAGCACCTTAAATAGGGTAAGAGGTAGCAGAAGTAACAGAGAAGGAAGACCTCGGATGTCGGCAGGGGACACACATTTCACATGTGGGTGGCTCAGGAATGGGACTCGTAAGAGGGTAAGAGGCTGGGCACAGCCAGGAGCGGGGAGCTGCGACCCACAGAGGGGCGCCCCAAGACCTGAGCTGTGAGCCTGTGCGCCCTGTTCTCAGACTGGGAGTGCAGGGCTGGGCAGGGCAGAGGGCTCGGAGAGGGTAAGGACCTCGTGGGCCCCGAGAGCCCGGCTTGTACCCTGAGGGACAAGGAGGCACTGCGGGCCTCGGAGCAGAGGAGGTGAGTCTGTCTTAGGCTTTAGCGGGTTCCTCTGTGAGAGGGGGAAGGGCAGGGAGAGGGAGAGGAGGTGGGGGAGAAAAGAGGGGTGTAGTCACTGTCTCTTGCAATAATCCAGGTAAAGATGATAGTGGCTTGGACCAAGGGCTAGCAAGAGGTCTGGGCAAATTCTAGATATGTACTTGTGATGAGAGCCAACAAATGTCCACGTGGGTTGGACAGGGAGTCAAAAAAACCATCCAAGTTGTGGGCCTGGGCACACCGAGCTGCTCTGAAGGACAGTGCCAGTCGGGACATGCTCGAGGAGGAAGCTCGGCAACGTTCAAGAGAGACGTCTAACAGGAGGCCGATCGGCTGGTCTTGAGTTTAGGGGCAAAGCCCGGGCTGGAAATACATTCTGAGGCCATGCATCTGGCAAGTGCCTGGGAATCTGGAGGAACACCTTGAAATAATAAAAAACAGTGTTTCTTAAATATGATTGATTTCCAAGTATCTATAATTGCCTGAAATAGCGTCACTTAAAATTGCTCTAGGTGTCAAAGAGCAGCGCCGCAGTGACATTTACACCTCAGCTACAGACTTCCACTCCTCAGTACAAAGCTCTCGCGCTTTACGTCCTCATTTCGAAACGGTCTTTCCTACACACTCCCAGTACAGTGGGGACCCTCTTCCTTCAGTCCTGAGGGTTTGCCACTGCGGGGTTATTCCACCTGAGGATTGTGAACAGTTAACTGACTTCCCTATAAAGTAAATGAAGCCCAAAACCCGAGTGCAGAGAAAGGGCTAGAAAAGCCATGGAAACCCAGAGCCCCGACATTCTGGGGTCAGTGTGTGACGCAGGGACCAGAGGCGGGGTTGCGCCGACAGTGTGCCTTCTAAACCCGAGGAGAGAGGAGTACCCGCAGCAGGATGTGGCCCTAAACTCTGACTGTCCCTGAGACGGTCAGATGTCCCTCAGATAGGCCTGTGGGATCTGATGCCCAGCCACCTGCAAACTCCTGATGGTCAGGTCAACAGGGGCCAGGCGACAGGGAGGGTAAGTGAATTTGCTTAAAATCTAAAGACAGTGATCCGTAAGTCAAAAAAGATGTCTAAAACATGTTAACATGAGACTGCGATGAAAGCAGTCACTTCTCCGGAGCAGCTGACATAGCACTCCATCTAGCCCCTCCACAGCACGGCCACCCGCGTCCCCAGGGCTTGTTAGAACCAGGGCAAGCTAGACAACCAGGTAGCTGGCAGGTCCCAGCCATTGCTGAAGCAGCAGGAAGAAAAACGACCGATCGAGCCACCCACAGGCAGCGAGGCTAGCTGACCACAGGAGCTGTGTGGACAGGCATGGGCAGGCGGCGCGTGTGGGGCAGCCGGCGCGCAGACGGAGGCCATCGGGGCTCTGCCTTGCATGACTCGAGTACCTGAGGACATCTCTGAGCAGCAGTTTTCTCAACTGAAATGTGAGGACAGCAACTCTCCCTGGGTGCTCCGTGGGGGTTAAACAAAGCAAGGCAAACACAGTGGAGCGTGAGGGGCAGGTGAAGGCCCCTCACGGAGCCACAGGTAACATCAGCGCTGCTAGTCCTTAAGCCATGATCCAGTAACACTAGCAGAAAGCAGGCTAAGGGTCTTGGCTCCCAAAGCCTCCACCCCCATGGGCCAGCTGGGTGACACCTTAAGTGATACGCGGAACCGCTCTAAGGAAGTTTCAGGTGATGTCCGTAAGACAACCTAGAAAAGAGTCACGAGGCAAAGACGTGACAAATCCACCACTGCAAACAACAATACCTACTACATGGATGGCAGTCAGCTCAGGTGTGACAGGGGCTGGGAGCCATTGAAATTAGATGCCTGTTTCTACTCCCCAAGGTGGGTGAAGGGGGGACAGCAACAAAGAGCAGAGGTCCCCAAATCAAGTCATAGCAACAAGCACAGGATAAGGAACAATCACACACTCAGACGGCCACAAACTCAAGGCTCTGTCTTGTCCCCCCTGTATAGTTTTGACTTTGAATTATACATCTCTGAAAATAATTTTAACTCACTGGGAGAAAGAACGGCCTAGGCAACTGAAAATTCTAAACTTTGAAATTTAACACATCTTTAAAAGAAACCTTAGTTACTCAGAAAGGATTCAGGCTGATTCTAGACCCGAGAGTCCCACGAGACAGCACTCCTGCCCAGAAGGCCCTCAGCGACGAGCCTCCCCTGCCCTCAGGGCCCAGTCCACAGAAGCCTGCCTGCTGGGGTCTTGGGCCTGCCTTCCTACTGCAAGCCCCTCCAAGCCCCTCCTTTCTCGCAGGCCTGGTGCCCCTACAGGTGCAGGGCGCAGGTGCTCCTGCGGCAGGAGGAAGGAGCCTGCGCTGGCCCAGCCGCAGCCCAGATGGAGGCCGACGGCACTCACATGCAGGAGTGGGTTCTGCACGGAAGCCGCCAGGCTCCCCTCCCCGTCCACCAGGAACCTGCTCCGGGAACTCACACCAGTCCCCCACCAGCTGCCGTGGCTTCCTCCTGCATGGTACGGGACAGCAGGAGCTGTCCCACCTAATGGGGCTATCAGGAGGGGTACAGGATCAATGTCTGCACAGGGCATTACGTACATCTCTGCCACTCTTAGCTAGGGACCACCCCAGGCTCCGGGGTTCAAGAAATAATCCTTCCCCCCGATGTCCCACCTCATCCCACTGGCCAGTGCTGCAGAGATGGGCGCCGTGTCAGCAGGAAGAGCAGCTGCATGCCATCTGTGGACCGGGTTAGGAGCCCTGTGCTCACAGGGTGCACAGGGCAAGTCAGTGAGACTCAATTCAACCCCAGATTAAAGACCCACCTGTAAGCATCAGGCACCCCAAATAAACAGCATCCAGGCCTAACGAAGGGACAGACAGGAGGGGAGTAAGCGATGATGTAAATGTCAGGGGTACTTATAAGAGGCAGCAGGTAGACACAACATGCAGAAGCTTCTAGAAGGTTCTGAAGAAGGCTGGGAACAGAACGCTCAAACTGGTCTGTGGGCTCAGAGTCCAGGCCAGTGGCAGATGATGGGCAGTGAGGAACGAAATAACACAGAAAGGTTGAGAAACAGCGCTGGACAAGTACAAATTTGAGGTAATAAAAAAGGCAGAGGACTGAGTCCTGAAGGATCTCACAAAGCCATGTCAAAACCATTAGACTTCATCCAGATTCTCAACGTTTGCCAAATACCCTGCAGATGCCTGTTTGGCAGGATGGCCACAGGGATGCTACAAGACAAGCAGGGGTGGGTGTCAAATACAGCTGGACGGGGCTGGGCAAGAAGAGCAGGCCCGCGGAGCTCAGGCGGGGAGCTGGCGAGCGGGGTCCCGAGACGGGAAGCAGCATGTGCGACAGACACCCTCTAAGCCACTGGATGCTGTTGTCAGAGCAAACCCCTTCCATCTCCTCGAAGTGTGTCTTCAGGACACAATTAACAACCTGCTGCGGGTCCCTGAGGAGTGTGGAACCTGGGGCACAGCGCGACTGACAGACACTGGACAGCAGAGGCTTCGCAGCCCCTGGCACTGAGATCAGACCCTGACTGCAGCCTGCAGCACGCGGGGGTCCCTGCACGTTTTAAACCCACTAACCCTCCGTGCTGTGGGGGCAATGACACTGATCTTGAGATTTACAAATGTGAGACAATAAAAATGCACTACTCAGCACTGTGGCTGTTACACAGCATCACTCGGCCCAGGTGACTACCGTGCGCGCCCACACTCTCAGCAATGAAGTGGGGTCTGCAGGCACAAAGATGAGCAACAGGCAGTCTCTACACCCAGGGTGAAAACCCAGGTCAGGGGGACAGGTGTCTACCAAGAACATGCCGGCACGGAGGAGAGGGAAAGAAGACACCTGTTGGAGAAGGAGCTGAGGGGGCACGAGGAGTGCTCGCCCGCGCTGCAGCTCTCCACCACTCTCCAACGGTCTGCGATACCGTTTCCTGTGGCACACAGTCAAGGTCAGTAGACAGCCGACATCTTATCCAGGGGAGGTGTAGGCGGGCGGCCCCCCACTGGCTGCAGAACCTGCCAGGGCCTGGCCTCCAGTGCCTGTCCCAGCAGCCACCGCCGCCCACGCCTGTGACCCACCCAGAGAGGCTCTCACTCCCACACCGCCTTATTTCAAAGGCACGGGCCCTTCAGGGCCTCCACGCAGAGCCTCCTGGAGGACGACCCTTCACCCCCTGCCTCACCGGGGCCACTTGTTCTTTGCTGAGCTGACAGCACTGCAAACACGCCCAACATCGTGAGCTCCCTCGCCAACAGCCTCCCCACACAGCCGGTGCCTTCCTCAGTTCATAACCGTGCTCCCAGGTCCCTAAGTCGCCAACTGCGTCTGCACAAAGCTTCCCTCTGGAAGCCTCCTGTCTCTCTGTCCACCAGAGGAGAGGCTTACACCTTGACTTGTAAACAATAAAAACTCAGCTGGCTGCTGGTTTGCAGAGACCAGCATCTCCACATTGCTAAGCATAACCGCTCTTGTTGAGTGATGGCATGGCGCTTATTTTGTCTGACCACCACAAAACGTAACGGCCAGCAGCCCACTGGTGACCAGAAGCTTTCCTGACAACATAAACAGCCGACTACCACTCAGTCTGACCCCACCAATGTAGCTCGGTGGGCTGGGAGTCGTCCTGCAAACCAAAAGGTCACCGGTTTGATTACCAGTCATGGCAGGCCTGGTTTGAGGGCCAGGGCCCCTGCTGAAAGGGGGGGGGGGGGCATGAGAAAGGCAACCAATCAATGTTTCTCTCACACACTGATGTTTCTCCCCCTCTCTCTCTCCCCCTCTCTAAAATAAATAATTAAAAAAAAAACACATAGTTTGTACTTTGTATGTATTGCACTGTATTCTTACAATGTAAAAAGCTGAAGAAAAGAAAATCGAACGAGACAATGAATTGACTTATTTACTGAAAGACTCTTGGAAGGGGACCCGTGCCGTGCACGCCCCACGGCTCAGAGGCTGCCTGCACGCCCCGCACCATCTCTCAGATTCTGGCAGCACCGCTCCTGCCGAGGCTCTCGCCTCTGGGCTGTAACCACCACACATGGGTGGGACTGCCCTGTGGGAAGCGCACCCTTGTAACTGTGCACAAAGCAACTGCCTTCCATAACACGTTATCAACATCTCCACAGTTAAAATCATCAGAATCCTTTAATGCTCTAAAATTATGCTTCTGCACAAAAATAAATGCTTTCACATTACTGAAAAATCCCCATGAAGAAACACCTTTCCTGAGAGCTAGCACTCTGTGTCCTAACCACCAGTCAGCGTTCAGATGTGACAAGATGCCAGCTGCAGCTAACATCAGAAATACTCAGCAAGGAACCGGGAAGTGGAGCACACGTGGACACACACGCATGCACACGTGCACACACGTGCCCACACTCTCCAGAGGAGGAAGGGGACACCAGCCAGTCAACACGCCTTTGTTTCAGGCGTCACTCCCACCGGCACTTGGTAAGGGGCACTGTAAAGATGGACTGTTAGTACTGTCAGAACCATCAACACCACACGCGCCCCACAGACCTCACTGTTGCAGAGTGGACTTCCGAACACTGGCCACGTCCGACTAAGGAGGCAATCGCACAGCAGGGTGTGTTGTTCCGTGTGGCGTTGCTGGTGAGGGAGGGAGGGAGACCACCACGCCCTGTGCTGAGTGCCTCGCACGGACTCACACACGCTGCCCTACTCACGGCGCCCTTGGCAGCCGACAGACCCAAGATGGGCACAGAGACCTGAGTCCAAGTTGGGAAGGAACCCAGGCTGCCCTGGATCGCGGTGTCACTCTGCTTGTCTCCATCTTGCAAATTCTAGTTCAGGTACCTGGTCTTATTTCAGGTGACTCCTGTGTTTTTTTTTAACTAAAAAGTCATCTGCCAAAATAAGTAAGGAAGCCAGTGATGAAACTGTGTTTTTGTTTCTGAGTTTGAGAAACATGAGTAGTCATACAGTAAGAAAAATGCTGAAACTGAGTCAAAAGCTGGGGTCTGATCGATGCCCTTTTAGAACGGAGACTTGGCCCCGGTCCAACTTCTCACAATCACGTGTAAGACAGAATGGAATCGCCGACAGAGAAATGGTGGGGTGAGCACTGAACTTGGTAAACGGCTGCGTCACTGGAAGACTATCGAACGAGGGTGGCCGTCAGCGAGGGTATGACAGCCAGACGGGGACGGGGGTCAGAAACACGGTGTTACTAGACACGTTCGGGGTGCTTCAGAGTGGCTGCTGCATCACGAGGAGGGAAGGACGGGGGCAGTAACAGAAGGTGCTGGTCACAGCTGCAGAGTCCAATCTCGGGTCCTTTACCTGGAGCTCCCTCAACCCTTCTGAAGATGGTAAAAGGATGGCAGGACCCTCTGTTGCCGTCGCTCTTAGCCTGGGACAGCAGTGAAAACACATCCAGCCCTGGGGCAGCACAGAGCACGGCCCGGGGGCAGCAGCCCTGGGGGTGTGAGGAGCTCAGGCCAGGAGTGTGGCCGGGGCTCACTGGGTGCGGCAGCCCGGCCAGCTCTCGGACGGACAGCTGATTTCACAGGGACACTGGAGCCAGGGGCCCCACCCCAGAGCAGGAGAGGGAGGACACGGCCTCCACTGGAGGCCTGCGCTGGCTCACAAGACCAAGACCCCCTCATCCTTCCAGCACACAGCACACAGAGCCCTCCCCCTGGGGCTACGAGGCAAGGAGGAAAATTCAATACCAATGGAATCGACCATCGTGGTAAGAGGGTACAAACGGTCACTAGGAATGATGGGCTACACGGTATGATTAGTGTTCATTTCCGAAGAAGAGAACCGGGGTGACATGGACCTAGCTATAGTGCTGGTGGAGAGAAAGAGGTTCACACACAGCACACAGATGCCTCTAGTTAAGCACCTAAGTACTGCATGAAATGCGGCACATCTCCATAAATGGCTGCTATTAATAAATGAGGAGTCTCTTTCTATCCAGGCACATAATTCTGGTATTGTCTTTATTGATTAAACGTGCAGGAGCTAAAATACAAGAGGGCGTTTATGTCAAGGAATAAAACACCAATCAATAATAAATCCACCAAAAAAAGGGATTTCTACTTTTACATATAACTTGTCTTTAAATTTCTTCTGTGACATTTTAAAGCAAATTGACAATAAGATGACATGAAAAACGGGGGCTTGGGGGAGCGGGACGCACCATGCCTGAGCAAGACCTGGACAGCCTGAGCCCCCAGGACCCAGCAGGCGGCTGGCTCGCCGCTGCACCCACGACCTCACGCCCAGTCAGAAGGGCTCCTAGTGATTCCTTCCCCCGCAGAGCCTACGGTGGGGAGTGTGGGCAGTCCAACTGCACTCTTTCCGAAACTTATGGAGGGAACATCTAGTTTAACACTAATTTCGGGGTGGGGAGACCTCTTAGTTTAGTGCTTTTAAAATATTATTTGATAAACAAGAATATTCAAGTTGCAATTACGTGAAAAGAAGTCGAAACTGGTCATGCACCTTCGGTGTGTTTAACCGACATTCACTGAGCCTGCACGGAGACTTCAGAATGCTACCGTCTCCTTCTGAGCTCCTTGGCATGAACACACCACTGCGAGTTGTGTGCAGATACGGGGTAATCTGTGCCTTGTACCCAGGTTTACATCGAGCTAAGGTAACTATCTTAACTTGAAAAATAATTATGCAAAAAATTAGAACACAACAGAATGCAACATTTGAAATTTCATTTCAACAGATAATGAAACTGCACAGAGCAGAACGTCATCGTTGTTTAAGGGTGCAGCCGGCCGGGCAAGGCCGCAGGGCGCCCCAGGACAGGGCTGTCGTCTCGATTCCGGCTGCCTGGGAGAAAGGTTCAAGCGTCAACTAATCAGAGTTCTGGCTGAAGTACTTTCCTGTAAGAATTCACAACAAAGTAAACTAAGTGAACCCACTGAAATGAAAACACTTGGGAATCTTAAAATAATAAGAAAGTCAGGGTTGTTTCTTCTCTTTTTATCATTTAAAATAGGATGTGCTAACAAATGCTACCTTTACAACTCATTAAGTTACAGCCAGCAAAGAGGGGGCACAAGTTAGGAAAATGGATACCCCCACGGAAAACTAGACTCTTCCAGGAGGGGAGATCTAGGGAGAAGGAAAGCAGGAGGGAAGGGCAACCCGCGGGAGAGCAGCAGGTCCCGTCTCTGCTGCAGCCCGCCTCTCGGCTCAGTGAGGCGAGAAGGTGTGTCACGGGCAAACCACGGAGGGCTCGAAAACCGATGGCATGGGCTTGAAACAGCATTCAGTGTGTTTGTTCTATTTTTAGTAAAGACAGAGAAATAAAGGGAAAACAGTGAACAATCTGTGAGAAATAAATCTGTTCACCAAAAAGGAATTCCAAAGGCCGGTAAGAACAGATACTATACTTGATCTTAGCCAAAAGGCCGAGAAGCCAAAACCAGTGAACTCACCTAGTACACACATCGCGGTTTAATAAGTACAGTTCATCATCAGAAGGGCCCAGCATTCTTGGGGGAGGGGAATGTAAAGGAGGAGAAAAAAAAGGTGAGCCCAGGGGCCTGGGCTGTCTCAGTGTGCCAGAAATTTCCAAATAAAGAATGGCAGAGACATATCAAAAGGACACAGAAGACAACAGAAACAGGCCCCCAAGGCACGTTTTGGGGTGACAAACACACTAAATACACTATTAAAATTGATTCATAAATTTAAAAAGAAACCCTAAAAGATAGATTTTAAAATCTCATCTAATAAGTACAGGAGTCACAGACACGCCGCAAAACCACAACACCATCTCAGCAACCTGCTGTGCTCTCCCAACGAGCACGCAGAGTCGACCGCGCACCGACACCACTTTACCTTGCTTGGTAAGTTCTGGACTATGTTTTTGCTTTGGAAAGCCGCAAAAGAAAGGTGACAGGACCTCAGACTTGCCTCATTTTTACAGCCGGCAAGAAGATGCACTGTCACTCCAATTTCTTATTCTCATACTAATTTAATTTCCTTTCCCTGCATTATTAGAGGGAAAAAATGGTTTCTATTATTTGGAGTTTTACTCCCCAAATAAGACCATGAGACTTGGGACTATTACACTTTCAGCCATAACAGTGCACTGAAACGGTCACAGACACACTTGTTATTACAATAACACTATGTTTTGCCTCGAAACTGAAATTATTCCCAAAAAATCAATTCTGAAGTTTGCAGTATAGCACTGGAGCAATAAATCCACGAAAGTTTTCCAGACATCTCTGCTCTATTTCTTCTAGTTCTTTCTACATGAAATCCAAGAGGAAGAAATCTCAGTTTCATCATCATTTACAAGGTAAACTGCCCCTCATACTGAGAAATACTTGCAGCGCTTGGGCAAAAACAGATCGTTGTTTGTAAAAACTCAAACAAATCCCTGACTAACACAGGCCCTCCTCCGCCTGGGCTGATGAGGTGGGGCCTCCTGGTACAAAGGGGAGGGAGGTGAGCACCGGTGGGAGCGGAGGGAAGACCAGGGCAATCCAGAGCCACGGAGGGAAGGAGTGCAGGGCAGAGCCCGCACATTCTCACAGCCACGTGTAATATTTTGCAAAGCACAACTGACTGAGATGGAAGCTATTTTGCACGGTGCAGTGGCGCTGGCTAACTAATGAGGGTTCCATGGGCTGTGTGTGTGCGAGTCCCCTGCCTCATCTGCCACCCTAATGACAGCGGTCACCTGCTGTTTTATTGTCACAGCTGGAGCCAGTTCACACTCCTTGATGCTGAGCTCTGCCCATGAGCACCGAGCTCTCTCCCCGCCTCATTACTTTGATGAACTTTTTATGGTCAGCACCCATGAAGGCTCATCTAGGGCTGCGCAGCACAGGCTGGCTTCAGGGAGCACTTCCAGTGCCACGAGGTGACAACGCAGAGTGACACACAGCTGCCTGTCGGCTCGGGCAGAAGTGACTGTGCGACACGGCGTGCTTCTGCACTACAAGGCCCACGGAGGCCATGGCGTTCTCACGCTCACGACCCCTCCCCCCTTGCCGCAGTGCCAGGACCAAGGGCGGGCCGCAGCAGGGCTGCCGGCAGGTGCGCATCCTTACAGAAAACCCGACGTGCTGCCGCTGGCCGTGGCCAGCAAACTGGCATTCTCTCCAATCCCACAGAACGAAGGCCAGAAGGAAATGTGTTTTCCTTCAGCTTTCAAAGTAAAAAGAGGTAGAATTTATGCAGCATCAAAATCTTGTTTGTATCAATAAACAATTTTCAACCAAAACTTCATGACTTGTTTGTAATGTCTCTTAATTTTAGAAAATGCAGTAATGACGCATCCGCCGACTGTAAACTGAGCCTGCTGTGTGTACTTCTGGTGGTAGAAAGGTCGTTCTAATAAAGGTGTGAGCACCGAGAGCCTCCTAGCCTGCTTTCCGACAACCGCTGGCCAAACCCACAGGAGCTACCCAAGGATAACTACAGGCTGTGGAGGGGAAATCTGAGATCATTGTAAAAGTTTCAGCAACACTGAAAAAAACAGCCGACCCTTATAAATTACTTTGTGAAAATTATTGAATATAATTATTATTTATAAACACAGACTTAGGCATAATAAAAGTTTAACCTAAGAAAAGAAACTCTTTGCAGTATCAAAATACTTCAACATATTCCCCCATATACATATACACTAACATTTTTTAAACATTCAAAAATCACCCAGTCACATTTTAACTTGCTAACGCCTAAAAGGTATTAGAAGGCTGTAAACAGAACATTTACGTATTTATTCAATAGTACTTCAGGTGGCAAATTTTAGACAAATTCTTCAGTGTTAGCCACCAGTAAATATCAATTAGATTTATTTTAAATTCTACTTACAAATATACATGAAGTGACTTTCTTATGTTACTTTCTCCTCACAGCAGAAGAGTTCTGCTACAAAATGCCCACTGACTGCTAACATTCAAAACACTGGCACTGTAGTTGAAATACATGACACTGTGACGTTGACCGGCAGCCCCGGCCCAGGCCTTGTCCCGAACACGGTGTGGCCGCAGAGCGCACCAGTCAGCTCACCGGTCAGCGCTCGGGCTGTGTTCTGTGCCACCGGCCGCCCCGGTGCTGGCTTCTGCCGGGAGAGGTAACCAGCTCAGACGTTTGCACGCACGGGACTTTCTAGGAAGCATTCTGAACAGCTTCCCTGAATACATCAAAGTTTAAAAGCAATTATTAACTAAAAAAAAATGTGTCATTAAATTATAAATTGCCAAAAACTAATTTGCATAGAATATCTTTTGAAATCAACCAGAAAAATTTTTAAATAAGGATAATCAAAAGATTAACACGAAGAGATGCTCTTCCGCATTATCTTGGCTGCATTTAGGACCAATTATGAATAAGATGACATACGCACATGCCATGCGTATGAGAAAACTTTTAAAATTCTATTCAGCCCAGACACTTTCTTCAGCAATTTAATAACGTGCTAGACTTAGAGATTATGGCGCCTAAGTTTTAAAAAGAGAAGAAAACCAGGAGCAACTCAGTGGCTGGACTTTATGACATTTAAGTTCACATCAATCAAGTAAGTGTGAGAAAAGAACCCATCCAGTCCCACGCACGGCCCCCTTCTCGGCAAACGTGCTCCGCAGGGCACTGAGGGTGCTCTGTAGGGACAGCTCCCTGCAGTGAGCGGGTGAGCACAGGTCCCGTTAGCGAAACGGTGGTGCTGCGTTTTGTTTCAGTGGGCAAGTGGTTAACTGCTAGTGCTCTGTGTCTCGCTGTCTCTCTATGCAAGAAGCGGGGGAAAGAGAGGGAAGTGGGCTGTACTTATGGCTAAATGAACAAAAAAACTAGAACTGGATACGAGGAAGAAAAATGTAGTCTAGTTACTAACCGCTAAACAAGGGACGCAGCGGAAAACCACGGCTGTTTCCGTAAGGATGGAGTGAGCATGGGATCCGACATCCTCTGCAAAGCAGGCTCCCGAGCCAGGGGGCTGAGTAAGTGGTACAGCGGCCCTCGCAGTGACACAGAGCCACAGAGCAGTTTCCAAAACCGGAAGAAACTGGACACTCGTCCACTCAAAGTACTCACTTACACATAACATGTTCGTCATATGTCCTCAATCTGGGCAGCGTTTTGCTTTTTTTCAAAGGAAACGATGCTCGTTATGTTTTTTCAAAACAAGTGTGTGGTTTTTCCCACCGAGAGCAAACACGCAGGCCAGCACAAGAGGACAGTTGTGAGCAGGGCAGGGGCTCCGAGGCCCACACTCTCCAAGGATCGTGTTTACAAAGACTGTCAGGGCAGGGGAGCCGAAGAAGCGTCTGACAGCTTAGCAGCTGCAAATTCTGCATATTTTCCTTCCTCTTTTGTACGTCGGAAGGCAATTTATTGTAGGCCCATGAAAAAATTAGCAATTTTCAGCTTGTTTTCCAAATCACACAGATTTCCACTTAATGGCTGACTGTCCATAACGCCATTAAAATAACTTACACATCCACAAAGGCATCAACAGTCACGCATGTAATGCTGGGAGAGTGTTCTTCCATCCACCTCACAGGTGTGCATGCGTGATTCTCCACCAGTGCTGTAACCTGAATACAGCCCCCACTCACACGTTGAAGCCTAACCCCCAAGGTCATGGTGGTTAAACAGTGAGGCTGTTGGGAGGTCACTAAGTCCCCGTGAAGGGGTTCAGTGAGCTAAGGACAGAGATGCCCACCCCAATGAGAGAACTTTCCCCTCGTCACGGCATAGGAACAGAAGGAGCAGCTAAGCCTGTGCACAGGAAGCAGCCTGCACCAGACAAGGCACTGCCGCCGCCCGAGGCTGGGCTTGCAGCCTCCAGACCTGCGAAAGCAAAGGTCAGCTGCTTCCAAGAGCCACCCCCCCAACCCCGCCTCCAGGGCTCGGTTAGAACGGCCTGAATGGGCTGAGTCACCCTTTGAACAGTAACTTAAAAAATGTTTTCTTCACATAACAGTTGGCATTGAAAATATGTACAGTCTATGTAAGAATGAAGTATAATATAAAGCTATCTGCCTGCTTCTCCCTAATTTCACCTCACTGCCTGCTCTCCGAAAAATAACCAAGTGCTGAATTATTTTATCATTCCTCGAACTGACCGTATAGTCTCACCACACATGTACACGCCCTCCAGTAACATAATTGATATATTTGATAATATTTTTATAAGTAATAATGAATATATTGCTTAGTTGGCTTATTTTTGAGCTTTTCAAAAACGGTACCACATTGTGGTGGCCAAGGGACACTTGGCTTGTCTTTTGTCATCACTGGTCACACTTACAAATTGGGTTTTTTTCCTAAATCGTTTCTATTGCTGCAAAAATTTCTGTGTTAAATCTGTCAGCTTCTCAGGCAGTGCTCTGGTCTTGTCCATATTTTCATTTTCTCCTCTATAAACACCTCCTATGAGTCTACAAAGAAGAACAGTAAGTACGTCCATTATTCCAGAATTAAAAATATATTCACAAGCAATGGGCAACATATCCACCTTATTTGAAGTGTTATTAAATAATACCGTCTGAAAACCCACATCAGCCTTTCAAGCAATAATGACTTCTCCCCCTTTCAAAGACAGTGCTGCCCATCCACACAGTGTGTGGTCCAGCTGAACCAGTGGTCTCTGCCTGGGAGAACTGAACTTGACCACTTCTCTGCTGGGTGTCCATAAATCATGTCCTAACACAACACACAGAGGAAGATGGCCAAGTGCTCGAAGGCAGGGGAAGCTGAGGACTTGGGGACCAGGGGACTTGGATAAGAGGCACATAATAGCAATTCAAGCAGTGATTATAGTAAAATACCAGCAACACAAGAAGAGATAAAAATCAATTCTATACACCATACTTATATTCAATATTCTACTCAAGTCCAGAACCCAAAATTTCAAAGCACCTGTCCTATAAAAAATCCTGCCCACCCTTTACAGCTCCCACACCTGCTTTCAAAAGGAGACACTTGGCATTTAAACTTCTAATAATAATAACAATAACAATAACGATGCAATTAATTATGATGGCATTTGTAGATATGTATCCTTTATAGTATGTTCTAACTGGTTACCTATTACAACGGTGAGTATTCAGAACCTGTGACTTCTGTTTCAATCTTTATATTAAAAGAGACAAATACCATATGATGTCACTTAACTGTGGAATCTAAAATATCAAAACGAAGAACAAACCAAACAGAAACAGACTCACAGGAACAGAGCTCAAACTGATGGCTGCCAGAGAGGGAGGGGTGAGGAGAAGGGGGCAGGGGAAGGCATGTATTCAGTACTGCTGTGGTCACTTCGCACGGTGACAGATGGTGACTAGACCGGATGTAGTGGTCGCTTCAAAAACGACATAAATGTCGAATCATTATGCTGTGTCCCCGAAACTAATACAATACTGCATGTCAACTCCACTAAAATTCTTCAAAGGAGTGGATGTGAAGGAGAACTAGAATCACCCCAGAAGAAAGGCAGTAACCCCACTACTCATTTGGCACTCTGAGATAAGAGCATCAGCACTTTCCAGTCGGCCAGGAGTAAAACGCAGAGCAGCAAGTACAACGCACACTCCTACACCGGGCCCCACACGGTCACACAAGCCCAGGGAGGCGGGCACCCGCACTTCCACGAGCAGCCGCAGTAACTTACAGAAGAAACTGCGCTTCTGTGACAGAGGTGCCCCCGCGCTCTTCCTGTGAGCAGCACGGTCAGGAAAGCGCACACGCTGACGCTCCTCAGGTTATAAATAAACAGCTAGCTTTACCGAAAGGAGAACGGTGCCACACACACAACCACACTCATGACCGACTGATTTAGTAAGAAGATCCTTGATTTAAACCTACTATTCAGGTAAAAACGCAAAAAACAAATGTTAGAAATCTACAATAAAGAATATATTAATACATCACGTTCTAGTTAAAAGAGAACTAAACAGAATCATTCTACATTTGAAAAAAATCATTTTCAATGTCATGTCACGTACACAGGTAAAAGATAGACAATTCAATAGATGTACACATGCAACTAAAAATTCACCACAATTATCACGGTGCAATAATATTCCACTGTAGTTTTATTTAGGATTTTCTTTAATTTCCAAGTATTCTATAATTAATGTCAGTGTAATATTCTGAAAAATATAGTAAATATAGCAAGCAAATTTTTCTGGATATTCTTGCCAACACTGTTTTTGGGCTACAGAATTCCCTGTATTGATGATGGAGGGGCCGCTCCGTCGAAATCCTGGGCTATCACAGAGAGAAGCTGGCTCTGGGCTGGGGCCAGTCGGAGGCCCGGACCCATTCACCACGCCACAGACATTCCCACATGCGGTCTGGGCCATTTCAGGATGTGAGCCCTAGAAATACGAAGTTGAACAAAAACATTCAAAACCCTGGGGAAGCTCACAGGCTAACAAGGGAAATCAGAACGTAACACGTGGGGACCATTTCCCGCAGCAGGTGACAGAGAGAAGACCCTTGCAGGGACAGGAGCTCACTAATAAACTCTCCTTGCCAGTCTGCTGCCTGGAGTCAGGAAAGCCGATGTTTGCAGGCAGAGGTTAAACACGAAACTCTTCACCATAAAGTAACTAAAAAGCCAAAAGTGAGGTCAACGAATCAAAGGGCCCCGTGACAACAGCAAACACCTTGCGTGTTGCGTCCTAGTAATTCAACATGTAGTATTTACTGGATTCTGAGTTTAGATTTTGATATACAACTGATTAATATCTTTTCCAAAGAACAACAAGAAAACACCACCAAATTAATGCCAATTAACTCTAAACACATCACAATTTCAAAAACATTAAACTATGAAAACACATGAGTCTTATAAGCAAGGAGCAGGTAATAAATCATAATACACCCATTCTTTTAGAGGCAGTGGACACATCTAAGAAATAAAATATAAACATCTAGGAAAACAAAATGTTCCAGATGAAGGCAGAAGTAGTTTAGTAAGATTTCCTTCACAACATTTTAGATTACAAGAGGTTATTTCCATTAAAAATACCTGCATGCATACCAATTAGGGAACTTCACAGATCTTAAAACAGTGACAACTCATTAGGATTTCATCACCACCTATCCTAAAAGGGAATAATATCATATTCTTCAAATAAACCTTACAATGGTCCTCATCTGACTTAGTAATGTAAAAGCTCACAGAGAATCTCCCGTTTTAAACTGTGAAAGCTCCCCATCACCGACACGTTCTCTCACACCGAGAACGAGAGCTGGGACACCCACGGGGAGAGAGGCACAGACAGGACAGGGTGAGTCCCGACAACCACGCCCACAGCCCTGCTGGCCGAGTCTCAAAGAGGAAAGAGAGCTCGTGCCACCTTCTAGAGGCGTCCCCTTCTCTGGCTCCAGCAGTGCGGTGAAGATGGCTCTTAGGCGAACCGCCCCGACCTGCATGCGCACACTAGCACGCTGCCTGCCCGCGTGTGCGGCCTGAACCTTTCTCTCAGGAGCAAGTCTGGCTCCCAGCTGCCCACTGCCTCTCTGCCCCAGGATAACCCGCGCCACTTCGGAGCCAGCCCAAGTAGACTGTGCGTGTAGGCGTCCCTTCCACGCCGCAGCCCCTCCTCACGCGAACCTGCTGCTTCTCCAGGGTTCTCGACCTTGGACACTGGAACTCCGCTTTCTACCTAGTCCTCCGAGTCACACACCTGAAGTCGACCTCCAGCGCTCCACCCATGCCTCTGCTGTCCGGTCGCCGAGCTCTACCTCTTAGTGCGTCTGCTGACTCTTCTGTCCTCACTTAATGGTTCCCTCACCTATTTTCTGAACATGAACGTGAGGCTGCTACCCGGACAGCGCTTGGTGCTGCTCTAAATCCAGTCTTCGGCTGCATCGCAGACACCCCGGGTGTCAGGTAACCGCACTGCTTTTTGTCCACCCCACAGTGTTCACAAGACAGAAACAGCAGCTAACCAGCCTGGACGCTGAGACCCCGGACGCTCCTCTGTCCCTTCAGTCACAGAGTGCCTGTGAGGACAGACGCGGCGAGCTGGGGCAGCTTCATTCCACCAGGGAGGGACACACGCAGAAAAAGCACTTACACACCCTTAGCACTGCTCCTGAAACATAAAAATATGAAGTATAAAAAGAATTCTACAAAGAATAGTAATTTTCATTTGTTAGCTCTGATTTTAAACAGCAAAGAGTGTCATATCAACAAATACTCAAAACAGAACAAAGCATGATTCAGACTCTCTGAAAACAATCAGGCTGACTACATAAAATTGCGGTTTTTGTACAAAAAAGGGAGCACACGACGTCACGGGTCTCACTCTAACTAAGGGGCCAGCCTCCTCTCTCTGTGGGTCGCTCCTCACCGCGTGTCTGGCAAGGACAGGTGGTCCATCAGGGGCCCTGCCTCCTACACTTAGGAAGCCATCCCCCTGGCTGTGTGAGGAGGGGCGGCGGGATGGCGCCTGCAGCAGCGCCTTCACCAAAAAGTCGCTCTCGTCGGTATGCTCATTGCGAGTCTGTGACGTTCTTCTCTGCTACAAAAGCCGCAGAGAGCAGGAGGGGCAAAGAATACCAAGCAAAGCTCGGCTCGCCATCCATGGCTTATGAGAAACTGTCCCACAGTGCAATCGCAATTCAGAAGGACGCCAGGAATTCTTTCACTCACTATCTCCGCTGTCCCAGGCGGTGCACAGTGCCAGGCAGGAACCCCTGCTTCTCCTCTGGGATCTTCCCCTCTTCCCAGGTCTCCAGCCCCCATTCTCGGCCAGGAGGTGACGGGAGGTTCCTGTCATGCCCGTGGGGAGCCTGCCCTGTAACCACGACTTAGGTGTGTGTGTGACAACCAAAGGACATCGCTATCATTTGAAATGTGCAGGCTGGTCATAGCAAACATACAGAACACATTTTGGATAAAAATTGGATGTAAATTATTGCATTTAAAAACAAAGTCAATGTTAAGAAAATGTCAAGAACTGGTCTTCAACTTGGAGGTCCCAAAATGTCACTTCACATGTGTTCAGATCTGATCGAATGATTAAAGACAACCAAGTTGAAAAGGTCACAGATGACTAAATCAGAACATCATCACATTTACACTCAATCATAAAAATACTAAACAGACCAGAGTGCCGGCACTGACCGATCAGCATAATCTAGCAGGGGTGTCCCACCGCGGCCCTCCGGCTGTCTGCTGCCCAGGATGGCTCCGAATGCGGCCCAACACAAAATCGTAAATTTACTTAAAACCTTTATTTTGCTCATCAGTGTTCATTCGTGTTTGTGCATTTACTGTGTGGCCCAAGAAAACCCTTCCCCTCGCAGTGTGGCCCAGAGACGCCAGAAGGCTGGTCACCCCGGTTAAGGGCCCGTGGGAAGCCCAGCAGCAGTGAGAAGGCCGACTGGGAGCAGGCACAGTGAAGAGCCCGTTTCCCTGACGTGGGGCTGGAGCACCCAGACCCCAGGCACTCACCCCGGCGCTGCCCGGGGGAAGGTCCAGAAATGCCGCGTGTTTGGCGTCCCAGATCTGAGATGTGATGGAGACTAAGAACCACACCTCGGCGGGCCTTTTCCAGAGGGTGCAGCGCAAACCATGTAGGTCCCAGCCACCCCTCACCATGTCCCGCCCAGGTAGGACAGGACAGTCACTTAGTTAGATTCCGAAGGCCGGTTCAGGCTAATCTAGAGGTCACTACAAGATCATTCAAATTATTTGTGTGCATATGTATGCATAATTGTATGTAAGAGAATGTGTGCATAACATACATTTACATATGCACATGCATGTTATAGACATGTACAGACATGCATGTGTGCATGTGCACACATAATGAAATCTCCCAAATCTGACTGTAGAAAATGTCTGAACGACTGACCCTGCCTGTATTTTTCCCAACTGACTTACTGTCTGTAGCAGTGCTCACTCTCCAGCGGATGACTTCCCCAGGCCACCTCGTGCACAACAGTCACTCAGTTCTATGTCCCTCGGCCAGTGGGAGGAGACCGGCCCCTGCCCCGCCGCCCCACCCTCTGGCACCGTGGGTGGCCAGCCCGCCCCAGAGCAGACTGGAGAGTCCCAGCCAGGAGCAAGTGTACCCAGTGTAAGGCCACAGAGCCAGCACTGTTTGGGGGGCAGTGGGGACCAGCGTACCAGGGGAACCCCCGGACTCCGCTCTAGTGACCCCTCCCCTAGCAGTGAGCCCTAACGGTCTGTCTGTGGAGAACATCAGGGGCCAGAGGAGGAGGTGAGATACCAGCTCAAGGGCCAACTTCTGAAAGCCCTTCTCCCGAAACCGCTGCCCCTTGCTCCCTGCGTCCGGACATGGGTACCAGGTTGCCCATGATCCCATGACCGCACTCCCATGTGGGGGCGAGGACCTGCACAGGATCTTCTCAGCTCTCTGACCTGCACCTGCAAGGCAGACATGGCTGTTGGGCAAGACCCAAGGAAGTGTGTGTCCGCACCGCACTGCAGAGGGCAGAGTGGCCCCTCGAGAGACAGCAGGTCCTCATCCCTGGAACCCTGGCACGTTACCTAACAAGGAAAGGTGTCTCTGCAGAGGCCACCAGGGGAAGGACCTGAAGATGGCAAGAATTCCCTAGGTCGTCCCTGGTCACAATCACAAGTGTCCTTCAGAGAGAGGCAGAGAGAGATGTGCCAGACAGGAGGCGGGGTCAGAGAGACAGCCAGAGTGGAGGACTGCCAGCAGCCGTGGGGGGTCTGCGGCCCTACAGATGTCTGGGTCCCGGCCCAGTGACGACGATGTCCCTCTGACCTCTGGCCTCTAAACTGTGAGACAGTAGATGTCTGTTGTTTTAAGCCACCCAGTAAATGGTAATTCGATACAGCACCCACAAGAAACCAACACAGTGCATTTCGTATTTTGCCCAGAATGTTTACATGGTATTTTCTAAACTGAATTTCTATAAAAAGTATCTAAAAAAGTAAAATGCACGTACACACACACACACACACACACACACACACAATAAAGTCCTTGATAACATCCTGGGCATATATACTCTTATACGTACAGAATTCTCTTTAATTCAATGCTCAGGACACTGAATAAAAGTGTTTTTTAAGCTTTTCCATTCCACTTTTTTCATTTTTATTTTAAAATAAGCATGGATTTTGTTTTTTGGTCCTAGAAAATTAAAACAAGTTGGACCATGTTATAAAGTTTTATAATAGATACGAGTCCTCCTTCAGGGTGTATTTTGGAGGTAATTAGGTTCAGTAAATACTCTTACAGCCGTGTTCTCCCTCCAGGAATATATCAACCCAGCTCCAAAAAGAGTCACTGGAAGCAGGTTCTCTCTCTAAGTGAGGCTGCAGGTGGGCTGTTGAAAAGTGCAGAGCCCTGCCCTGGCTGGGGACTCGGTCACTTGGGACCATCACCCTGTACACACCAAAGGGTCATGGGTTTGATCCCCGGTCGGGGTGCGTACAGGAGGCAACTGATGAACGCAGAGATAAGTGGAGCAACAAACCAATGTCTCTCTCTCTCTGCCCCCTCCCTTCCTCTCTTTCTAAAATCAATCAATCAATCAATGAAAAACTTATAAAATCGATCAGTAAATAAAATTCTTTAAAAAGAATTTTAAAGCTAAAGAAATGAGAAGCGAGCGGCTGCAAACACGGAAACATAAAAACAGCCTCCACTTCCTGCTAAACCCCCTGAAATGCAGAGCAGGTCTTCTTGAAACCAGGGACAGGACAAAATACCATGTTCAAAACCACCGACATAATTGAATGTCATGTATGATTTTGATTTGGCCTACAAAAACTCTGAATGAGCACCATGAACCACATGCCATGTACCAAAATCACTAAGAATGGATGTCTCAGAATGAAGCCACTTATGAGTGTCTCAAAATCCAAGTAATTTATTAGCATTCTCATATAAAAAATACCAAGCAAAAATAAGGGGGCTTTTATATTGTGACCTAAGAGGTCACTTCCAAAAAGTTCACACATCTTCTCTAAGTTTCTCCTGAAGCTAATTCATAATTTCTCGGCTCGCCTGAGCGTGGGTTTAGGAGCTGCGGCACTCTCCCCGTGCCCACTCGGACCGCGCCCCTGTGCTCCGCTGCTCACACAAGAGGGTCAGAAGGAAACGACGCCCTGACTCCCTTTCTTAGCTGAACAGCGAACATCAGAAAGACCCCCCAGCCCGCAGAGCACAAGGCCACCCCTGTGTGTACAGTCTCTGATTTTTCATCCACAATCAACTTCCAATTGTGTACCAAACTGGAATTCTTATCTTCACAATTCAGTTAAGTTTTAAGAAAATCAACAAACTACCACAAAATTCCATATAAGACATTTAGAGATTTTGAAATAAATCTGTATTTTTAAGTAGACTACTAAATGCTCTCAAATATAACATATAGCAAAAGAACCCATATCATGTATAACTGATATTACAAATGTCTATAATTAATTATACTAGGATTGTTTTCAATCTAGAATACCTATTACTCCCCCAAAATTTATAAAACAGTATCACTCCAAAATCCCAACATCCAAAATAAACTGCCCGTGAGTCTCTGAAAACATACACGAAAATGTGTGCCTGTGCACACCTGCGCAGGCACGGCCACGCGCACGCTTGTTGGGAATGTGTCCTGAAGGTGCACATGAGAAAGCACGGCACTCACCAGTGGCACCGACCACCGAGAAATTCATCTTCCATCTTTACAGATAACAATTAACCATGATTGCTGAATATGTAAGTACAGATACATGTGTAATTACGTATTGATTGGTTTAGATTTTAACAAAACACCAGACTACACTGCAGACACAAGCTCCAGACTAAGACAGTAGTTCTGAAAATTACACCCACAGACCAGAGCACTGAGCGAATTTACTCCCCCGCAGTGCTAAAGATATGCAAAATCCTCACTCTTCGGAGGTGCATGGTAAATGATTAACACCAGCTCTGCTCATTATCTCCCTTAACAAAACTTCTCTAAAAACAAATAAATCAAAAATGCCTCCAACACTCCTGAATAAATAAATTACAGACCTATTCGGTGGCAGGAATGATATTTTAAAAAGCTTGTGCAAGCTCGTTGTACAACTTTATTACAAAACCACATTTGATAAAAGACTGTCCATGTTTTCTTTCTCTACGTAGTTTAACTAGCAGAAATGGCTTCCCAAAGATAAAGAAACTTTGGAACAGCAATATATCTAGGAAGTGTGAACCCTGCGTCCCAGCAGGTTACGGTCACTGCTCGTTAGGAGCCGACACTTCTCATAAAGTCACTCTCAGGAGCCACGAGTGTTCTCTCTCACAGCGAGAGTCTCGGGACAATGACAGCCAACAGAAGCCATCACTGAGGACCAGACACCAAAAACGAGGATGTTTGTATAACAGGAAGCATAATTCTTGACTTTAAAAATATGTGTTTAGATAGGCTGCAGAGAATCCTTTTTTCTTTTTTCTTCCTACACGACCCCACAACTCTGGCACCGAACAAATGTCCACACAGTGACTGGCGAAAGGCGCCTGTGCCCTGGGTTTCAGGTGGGCCCCCACCCCAGCTACACCTCCACTGCACATTTTTAAAGACCTCCGTACAGAAATAGTGCTAATCAAGGATAAGTGTTAAAAGGAAAAAATTAATGAAGTGATGAAATTGCATTATTTTAAAGTGAAAATCAATATATTCTAGGATTCAATAAAGCTACTAGGTAATAAGTCTACAGCATACTAAAGACCGTAAGCTAACGTCTAAAATTAAAACTCCAACGAGTTCCCCTATATTTTATTCAAACAATCACTAAAAAACAATTTTCTTTTATGGATGACAAAAGTTACAATACTAGAAGATCTCACGCAGAAAGAGCTTTATCATCATTCCAATCTTACCACTAAAGATATCCTTCAAATTAATTCTACCTAAAAGATTTTTGCTATTTTGGAAAGCACACACACATAAAATAATTCAGTTCAAAACACAATAAGCTCCTCTACTGCCATAACCTAAGACGTTTCATGGAATTTTTTTAAAAAGCATGTAAATTAAGGTGACTGAAACATGCTTTCATCTAGCAGAGTAATGTGGTAGATATTCATCACCTGAAGTCATAAAACACTGGGTCCCGTCCTTAGCATATTCTAATGAAGCCTATCATGCAAATGAGAGCGACCTTTCCCTCACATTCTCCAAGTTCACATTTATCCCAGCAGCGCACAGAGTTTGCCAATACAAACTAGCCAAAGACTGGTAATTACTGTAATCAATTAGTAGTTAGTGTCGTTCTGCTCATTTTCAGCTAATGTCAACTAAGCCATTTTTGAGAGAGTCACCCTTGACAACAGCTTTTCTGTTGTTGTTTTTAAAACGGGGGAAAAGAAAAATAAAAAGGTGAAAACGCCCAAACTTTCCGAAACGGCTTCAAGGTTGAATCCCCTCCAACTGACGTGACGAATCAAGACAAGGCCCTCAAGTTGGTAGTGGACAAAGACTCTCGGGTGAAGTTGCGCACCCTTAAAATGACATTGAAGTTTTCTGCCCACACAAGGAAACATTAATATTTAGATATTCAAATGAGGGACACTCTCCGGCGCAGCAGTTCAGACTTGGGGGAACTTGGGCACTCTTCGCAACGGTCGAGTAAACAGGCCATGCCCCTGCCCGGGAACAGTCTATTCCGCCGACAGTTATGGATAGGAAACATTACGGCGGCCGGTAATTAAAGTTAAAACTAATACTGTCTCAGAGATGGGGAGTTTTGTAAAGAAAAACCATTTATCATGGCTTGCTGTTCCCACAACTGAAATGAATTATCTCCTGCTCTAGCACATATCCATTTTAAGCGAGCGCATTTGCTCAGCTGAAATGAGGCCCACTGGCCCAGCTAACTTGCAGGAGCTGGACGGCACAGGACAGAACCAGAGCAGGTGCAGAAAAGACCCCACATGCCGTGCACGATGCAACACCTGGAATTCCAAGCGTGGACAACAAAAACAGACACCAGTTTCAAGTAAAGGCTGGTGCGTCCCAGAAAAACCAGCTTTACTGAAACAACCGATAGTGCTTTTGCTAAACGTGGCTGGTTCTTAAGTTGACCAGAAGGACGCAGGAGAACACAGTGGTGGTGGCTGCTTCTAAAGAGAAATGTTAATGTCCTATCAACCAACGTCCTCGCACTGGGCCCGGCCAACACGTGAAGGACAATATATTCAGGGCTCGCTTATGAAAATGTATGAGAGACAACAAGAGATCGTTCTCAGGCTAGAGGGAAAATGAAACTGCAGTACCTGAGAAGTTAGCCGAAAAACTAAACAGCAAGAGACGAGGAACTTCCCTGAGAGCCCTGAGCGCAAACAAAGAGCAAGACCAAGTGCAGCCTCGTGTGCACCTGTCACCGGGGGTGCCCAGCGTCACACCTTCCTCGGAGCGGCCCGGTCCAGGGCCTCACAATCTGCAATCTCTGCCCACAAGGGTTTACTGACTTCAAATGGAGGGAAGTTACCTGGGGAGAGCACTGCAAGGGCAAACCAATACACACACGTGTGTCACACCGACTCACTACTATGTTTTTGTGTCCTTGTATTTTCTCCCCAAAAGGTAAGTCACTGAAAACCAAAATGGTGAACATTAAAAGAAAGGCACAACACCATATTCACATGTCAGGTGAGAATACTCAGTTCTTTACTTCTGGTGCCTGAAAATACCACTCAGGAACACCTGAGCACATCTATGAGTTGCAGCCTCTTTTTAAATTAAAAGCATCTATAAAAGATTATGTGAGTGAGAAAACTACCACACCAAAGGTAGTTTCTTAAAATCTGTACCCATGAGCAGAAACAACTTTCCAAAACAAAACACCAAAAACAAGGAGTGAAACAGGACTGGAATGGCCCTGTGACAACACAGGCATCCCAGACGCGTCTGACAGCCCTAGGAGGCTGCTTGGGGCCCGGGCAGGCTCTGCCTGTCCCTGCGACAGCAGGCAGAAGAGAGTGGCCCAGGCGCGGCAGCGGAGGGGGCCGAGGATGCGGTGCTCGGCTCCACAGACTGCTGGAGACAGTCCCCTCACGTGGCGTCCCACACAAGCGACCTGTCGCTGCTGCCAGAGCCACAGAGCAGGAAGAGAGCGCCTTCCACTCTCGTCAGGAAAAGACACCGACGTGGCGCTGACAGTCACCGAGAGAGGACAGAGCACACGAGATGAGCAAAGGGGAAAAACAGCCAGTGAATATGAAGGGCCTCAGGCTCCTCACAGGCAGGGTGCCAGGCACAGGCAGGAACAGGTCCTCACTTGTCAGAAAAGGCGAACACAAGCGGCTTCACAAAGGATAAAGCTCGGCCCACGGCTGCCCGCGCGAGACAAGGCCTTCACGGTAAACACTGAGGACAACCTGTGACCACAGCCCTGGCCGACACTAATTGCCCATGAAAGCTGACCCGCAGCCAAGAAGCACAGCTCAGCTCCAGTCGCCTGGGCTCACACGAGTGACACGATCGGAGGTGACCGAAGACACTCGCATGTTCCAGAAGCCCAGGCGCTGCGGGCACCCCCGCGCACGTGCTGGAAGGGAGACTTCGCAGGCTTCGTACTTCTTGAATGGAAAAGTGAAACTCGAGCGCGACACCCCGGATTTCCTCATTTCTTTAATGTAGCTTTTCTTCTTCTGATGCTGGAGAGCAGAGTAAATGGAGCGCCAGTCACATTTTTAAGAAATCAGATGTGGTTATTTTATAAAGAAGAAATCTTACAATGAAAAAAATTAAAGAATAACATTAAGTTTCTGTCCATATGTACTCGGTGAATGATTTAATGCTGCTAAAGTGTTTCAATTTGTTAGGAGTGCTTAGTATAGAAAGAGGTTTAAGCAAGTATTCCATATTGTAATTTACAATTATTGCAGCATTTCCATTTTTCCATAAGCTAATGAAGTGCATAAAGCACCTTCCTAATGCAGTAATTTAAAACTACATTAGGTAACTTTAAATTACCTTGCTTATTATATCTTATAAAAAAGTCAAAGAGATAAAAACTAGTATTTTAATTGATAATTTAACAGTTAAACATGTTTTACTTGAAGCAGAGAACTGTATTGAATAAAACCATAAGCCTACGTGTAACTCCTACATTTAAATCGAAGCACAGTAAATCTCATTTAACTGTGCGGCTGTTTCAGTGTTTGGACTGATCTACATATAAAAAGCACCGGAAATTAAATTGATTAAAAATTGAACTCATTTAATTATGCAGTGGGTTTCAAAACTGCCCACTTTCCATATTCAATAGATTTCAAAGTGTAACACTGCAAACACACAGAATTTTTTAAATGAAAATATGGCTTAAAATCAGGTGGATAAACGTGAACACTGTGAAGGCAAAGAAAACCACCTGACAGGAATATTTTCATCAACTTGGAAAAAAAGAGTAATCACTTAAATAAGGAGTAAGTTACACTTAAAACAAAATAAAAATGTTCGCTGTTAGTTACGGGAGATGGTATGAGCACCGGAACCCGTCTTACAGTCAGTCCCTGATCACCCACAGAGGGGCCCGGGCCGTCTGACTGTGCTTGTCCCTGCAGCCTTGGCCTCCCACTTGACAGTGAGCTGGGTGCTCTTTCTGTGATGGTTGCTCTGTTGAGAGAGGACTCGGGCTGCTCTGGCAGTGGCCTTGAGAAAGACAGGCAGGCCTCTTCTCCTAGCGACAATCAACACCTACTTTCCTAACTACTAGCTCCCCGTCTCCCAGGAGGGGTTTTCCAGCCTGAGCTACGGAGACACAGCACGGGGTCCTTAGCCCCAGGTCCGCAGGCCAGCCCAGAGCTTTTGGAAGTAGTTTTCTCACTCTGTTCTTAAAGAGCGGGGGACAAATGTTGCTTTGGAAACGGAAGCCAGTCTGCACGACTAAGTTCACCAAGAGTGAGAGTACTTGTGAGTCAGAAGTTACTCCATCCCTTTTCACTCGATGCCCACAGAATGGCTTCATTTCCTAAGTTACTTCTCAGAAAGACTGACCTATATTCAAACACGGCTAACCAGGGGGATCTGAGGGGAAGTGCTTCACAGGCCGGGACAGAGCTGGAAGCCCACAGTCTGGGTTCCTTAGTGGACGGCGATTTTCCCCTTTACCTCCCTGAGACTCAGCATCTTTTCCTGCAGAATGAGAGATTTCTTCCCGCTCCAGGCCCAGGGCCCGCTCTGAGACCCCTCGTGGATCCCGGGGTCACCAGCATCAAAGTGACCTGGGCTGTAAAGAGGGCACATGCTGGACCCAGGCCCAGAGGCAGCACGTGGCGGGGATGCTCTCCCCAGGCCAGGTGTTGCTGCTGCCCACTCACGGCAGTGGTGTGCCCCGGGTGTGCCATGAGGGTTCTTAAAGCACGCAGTCAGTACCTGACTATGAGGGGCCCGGCCCTCTTTTCCCTTAGACTGTCAAATTAAAAAAATGACAACAGCCAGCACAACAATAGCCATCCAGTGTGAATGAATCAAACGCATACCCAACTTTTGTCAGATCAGCAAAAGCTGCACTACACTTTGGGTGCCGTTGATTTGCGTGCGCCCCAAGACAAGAATGGCGGACGACTGCTGCTCCAGGTGGGCAGTCCCTCACCTGCAGCCTGCCTCCCGCAAGAGGACGCGGCATAGGCTGCTGACTGGTCAGAGCGGGGGTGCCTGACATAATGAGCAGTAGGGAAAACGGCTCAGACACTCTGAGCATGCTCAGCACACTTATCCTTCCCAAATGCAGGGTGTGGAGACTAAAGTCTTCTGATGCCACTGCTCTTCCTGATGAGCAACTGAAAATGTGTTTGCATTTCCTAAGTGGGTTTAGCCTCAACAGGCTTCGGAATTTCACACCAAGTGATGAGCACAGGACCGTTTCTGTCCACTTATCGGAAGGAGGTGAAGCACTTGTTTGACTTTAGTGAAATGTGATACCCTGACCTACGAGAAGCTCAGGAACCAACCACCTTACAGAACGTAGGACCCAGTGGGGTCTTACTCAGCCAGTTCAACCCCACGGTGTCTCCCGAGTTACATCTTAACAAGGGCACCTTCTTCCTCAATTACAGGCACCATATGACCCAGCAGAGTAGCCCATTCCCTTTTAGACAAATTTAATGATCACGTGGTTCTTCTACAGACTGCAAATCTGTAATTTCCACTGCTTTTGCATAAATTGCTACATTAATGCCAAAAAACGGACAGTGCTTCTAGATACCGCATTTTACCATGCATAATGCACATTCACATTTTTGGTCCAAACATTCAGGAAAACAAATCTTTCATTTTAACTTTTTAATGCAATTATTTATATTTGGAAACAAAATCAATGATCATATTCCAGGGTATTATTTTGCATACAGGTATCATTATTGCTTTCTAGAGTTACACTTTTAATGCCTAAACATAAATAAAAGAATCAAAAACATTTATATAGATACAGAATTAGTCCTACCCATGTATAATGAGCATCCTTATTTTTCCCTCAAAAATTTGGGAAAAAACTGCGCCTTGTACATGGCAAAATACAGTACTTATATTAGTTGTTGGGAATTCGCACTGTCCAGAAAAGCAGCCCTTGTCTTCCAGGTATGAAAAGGTATGTCAATAAATATGACCGTCCTGCTGGCATCCAGAAAATCATTCATCAAAAACATTCTGTTTGCCTCATAAAGAGGGAGCAAAAACGAGAACGCAGGATGTCCTATCACCTAACTGAGGCCTGGCTGAAAGTGCTTTCGCAGTCTAACAGACTACCGAACAGGTTACCCAGGAAAACAACCCTAGAGTGCAGTCACACAAAGATCAAACAGGGAGTGCTAAGGAGATGTCTCTGTGTTTTCGTTTCATGAACTGAGCGATGCGGTCACCCGAGCCGTTCCCTCTACTGCATCCACACTGGGGAGACTTTCCACGTAAGACGTCATTTCTTCTGTAAACCGAAAGCCCCTCTGCAGCACAGTGAAAAGTTCACATGTGCAGACGGACCCACATTTTCGTCAATGGTCAGAGCGGCCAATGGTCTCTGCAGTGCAGAGGTGCTCCAACCCCGTTCACATGGAATCAATGATCAACACAGGACCACTAAAGGGCAAGGTCGAGCAGGTCACAGTGACGGCAAGACCAAGACGGTCAGTGGAGGGGGCACGGGGGACACCAGCCACTGCTTCATCCCTCCAGCCACAAGGGGCAGTTCGAAGGTCTGTCCTGGTGCTAATGCTGCAGGGCAGATAGGCACTGCCTGCCCTGGAGTCTTGATCAGCAATGCCGAGTAACTTGTTTTAGAAAATGCTGACACCAGGAGCTATACACAGAGAGTATCAAAGGCAGGAAGGAAGGACAAGTCGGGAGAATGTGGAAATCCGTCACACGCAGTGCCCCCAGACACTGAGAGTTCCCTCCCAACCTCCACTCGGTTCCACTGACAGGTGGCGGCAGCAGGACACTGAGGCCTGGAGCCCTGAGATGTGTGACAACCCCCAGGACGTCGCCTCTCCTCGCTCCCCTTTGAAGGCCAGCGTCACCTCAGTTCTGGGAATGAACTTGACCTCAGGCCTAACATCCTATCTGAAGACTCCACGGACTCAGTCCCCCTTTCACACGGTTTAAACGCTGCTCCTCCATGTCCCAACAGGAATAGCAGGAACCACACTTTACCTGTGGTAATATTCCTCTTTATCATTTGTTATTGAGTTTTTAGAAAGAGAGAAAGGAAGGAGGGAGAGGGAAAGCAGAGGGCAGGGGGCAGCAAAACACCGATTTGCTGCTCCACGTATCTGTGCACTCACTGGTGGGTCCTTGCACGTGCCCCGACTGGGGATGGAACCCAAAAGCTTGGCGTATCGGGACGATGCTCCAACCAAACGAGCTACTAGGCAGAGCCACGGTGACGTTCTTAGCACCCAGTTCAGTGCCTGGCACATGACAGAAAGTTAACATTGGTAGGGAGGAACTGAGGTAATTAATCTTAACTGCTGAGGAATGCATTTAGTTAAAGAATCTTGTAGACAGGTAGACAATCTGTTAAGACATGTAGGAAATGTGAGCATCTCTAGTTTCTCCAGAGATTAACCGCCATCTTAGAAAATGACCAGGACTGCTACTGGCCTCCAGAAAGATGAGCTGAAAGGCCACCAGCGCCGAGCGGCAAACAGCAGCGGCAATTCCTCTAGGGCACGGCGGAGTCTCAACGTTGAGCACAGGGATCCAGAGTCTGCAGGGTGGGACTATTTCCTGACCACAAAAATCAAGGTGCGTTAATTAGCCAACCAGGGGTCTTGACCGAGACCCAGCTAGGATCTGCTCGGCCAGGAAGCAAGGCTGCCTCCTGGGCCGCGCTGTCGCTCCACGGGCAGGGCCTGCCACAGCCGATGCGGCCCGGAGGGAAGACAGGCCGATGCCACTCCTTTACGAGGAAGTTGAAGCCAACATATACACACAGACTGCGTAGTGCGTCCCCAATACACTGCCGCTTCATACTCCTGTGCAATTTGGTTTCTGCGTCTTAACTTTTATTCTGTTTTCAAATTTATCTTCAAAGATAAAGTTATTCTTCCCACGCACAGCATCCCCACGCTTGGACATAAATTATCGGCTTCAGTGATTCAGACGTGGCGGTCAGTCCTCTGCAGTCTCCCACAGCAAGTGCACTGTGAGAGGAATTAGCTGGAACCTCTCTTGTTGGGAGGATCCATCATGGGTCTCAACACTAAACATGCTCTTTGCCCCGACTCTCGGACACAGAAAGCACAGGGGCAGGCAACACGGGCCCAAGAGGACGAAGCGCAATGAGCCCTCAGTGGGTGTCAAGAGGAGGGGGCAGCTGAACAGGAGGGGGAAAGAGAGATCTCAGCTCCCGTCGCTGAACCAGAAAAAGGCTCCTCGTTGAAAGCACCCCGTCCACGATGTGCCACTGTCGCCTCCCACCACCTCCCAAGTGGCGAAGCCCAGGCTGCCCACAGGAAGACAGGTGCCCGAAAACACTCCCGACCTTCCCTTACCCCCGGGAAATGCCCACGGCTTTTCAGAGCCAGGAAGACCCAAGCAGAAGCCCACACCCAGTCAGCGCCCCAGCAGGCTGCACCCACAAACAAGCTGGTCTCACGCAGGAAGAGTTTCCATCGTGAACTATTAACAAATCAGATTTTCACTGAAACACTCAGGAAATAGTACTTGAAATATTATCACTATTTTTCAGTTACATAATACCACCTACTGAAATAGGAAACTACATATGAAAACATTAAAATGAAAACAAAGCACTTTTCTGCATTTTCATAAGAATACAAAATGACTTACCTAAACCCTAAATGAAAAACTGTAAGAGGCAAAAACTGCTTTTAAGTTTCAATCCAATACATTTAATTTTTAAAAATGAACAGATTCTGTTGGTTACATTCCACCAGATTAGCAAGCTATTGATTACTAGGAAGATGGAATGATACAGCAAACACCAAGATACTCAAGTAGGGAATCAAACTGAAATGATACATTGAAGAAACTACTTCCTAATTAATAAGTATGGCAGGTATGAAATTAGGTTCTGTCTCACCTACCGCTAACATAGGAGAATGAAACATATACACATTTAATAGGCACAGAATACAAACAGATCATTTTAAAACAGGAAAATGTACATTTTTTTTTAATATGTAAAAAAGTTCCACCAAAATAGTTCATCAAAAACAGATGATGACCAGCAAACAAAATACAACCAGAGACATTGAAATTAAGAACAATCTAACAATCACCAGAGGGGAAGGGGGAGGGAGCAGTGGGGGGAAGGGTCTCCAGGAAACACTATGAAGGACACATGGACATAACCAAGGGGGAGGGTGGGAGCGGGGAAGGGGGTGGGATTGGCTGTGGGGGGGCGGGGAGAGGGGTGGAAAAAAAAAAACAAAAAACATGATGAGAATTCCCCTCCATCAAATGAGAAAACGGCGAACACCTATGCTGAGGCTGTGAGGCCCACGGTGCTGCCTGGGTCAGACCGCCCGAAAAGCCACGTCCGTCACACTTGAGAGCAGCGTCCTTCGCTCTGAAATCCCGCAGTTCCACCTCCCGGCTTCTGTTGCAAGGAAATAATATAAAAATGGCGCAATAACATACAGGCAAAGGTGTCTGCCACAGGAAGAAATATATATAAAGTAAAAAATGATTAACAACCAAGTGAGAAGCATTAAGAAACGGTCATATAAATCGTTATAATGCATACATGTGGAATGTTACAGTGCCATAAAAATATCCACCAGAAATATTTAATGGCACAGAAAAACACTTCCTACATAATTTTAACCAAAAGCAGATTTTAAAACTGTATGTATAGCACATTCGGTTGTGTGATGCCCGAAGAATTATATCAAATGTTAAACTGAACTAAGGAAGACTTTTTCTTACATTCATTATACGTCATTAACTCCTCCCAGTTCCCACAGTGGGCACACAATGCCGTGAGGACACACTCGGCACTGTTGTTAAGAATACATTAGAGGTTGTCCACTTCTACCATAAAGTAATGAGCTTCTAACAAACCAATTATTTCACAAACAGCAGCTGGGAAAGTCCGGACAAAACACTACAAATACAGCCATCTGAGGAACCTGGAGAGCCAACGAGAGCTGGCGTTCTCGGAGAGCAGTCAAGGCTACAGAGAGCAAGCAGGACTTTCTGGTGGCCTTCCCCTGAGGGGGTCCAGTGGAGTCACTGGGGAAGGGCGGGCAGAAAAAACCAGAGAACTGAAATCACAGGACGTGAAGCAGATCGAGGGCACTGCTGCCATGTCGGGGAAGAGGCACGGCGGCCCTGCAGGGGAGACCGTGCTGTGCCTACGGCCGGGCCAGCGCCTGCAGGGCGGAAACGCCAACGGTCTTCGAAGCAGTACAGCAAAATCCAGAGGCCGCACCGCATAGAATTCAAAGCGTCTGAGACGCAATCCCAGATCACTCGACTCAGGAAAAGTCGGGAAAATGTGACCAAGGCTCAAGCGAAAGACGTGTGACAAGCACGGGGACCAAAATGCCTGGGTTACTTGGCAGGACTGCAGAGTGGCCGCCCACCACAACCACGTGAGTGAAGAAAGCAGGCTTGGGACAGACTTGTTTAAAAAGGGAATCTCAGTAAAGAAATAATCATTATTTTTAAAGCTCCAGATGGATATTTAGAAAAATAACGTATCTAGAATAAGAAATGGGCTTAATAGCAAAATGAAGCTAAAGAATCAGAGACAGATCAACTGCAATCATCTAATACGGAGACTAGAGGAAAAAAGATTAAATTTGAAAGAAAAGGAAAGAGACCCTCAGGGATCTGAAGAACGATTACGACAGGTCAGGCATGTAGTTGATTAACCAGCGTCCCAGAAGAAGGGGGGAGGGGGGAGAAGAAGACCTCGAGGAAGCAGCTCACCCAGAAGGTCGCTCTGGCAGTGGACAGAGGTCAGCCAAGCCTCTCCTCGAGAACAAGCACGAGGCTGCCCGACGCTGCCCCACACCGCAACCGCACGACTCTGAAAACCAGACGCGGGCGCCACAGGCAGAGCCCTTCACCTGGAGGTCCGGGCAGGAGCTGGAGAGACCATGTGCTGCAGGTGCTACCATCCCTCCACCCCTCCACTTTGTGAGAGAGCACGGCAGTGTCACCAACACAGGGGGACACACAGACCAGGGCCCCTGAGCCAATGCAGTGCACGGAAGGAGAGATTTGAAGCAGGCAGCAAAGACCCACAGCTTCTGTCAGTTAAAAGTGACCAAGCTGGAAGACAGCAAGTAAGGGAATCTTACGAAATCGTTCCGGTCCACGGGCAGGCCAGCGGGAGCCGAGGCAAGGAGAGCCTGCAAGTGAGAGACCGCAAACGACGGCCCCCACCCACCACGTCGCCCATGCGGGGCAGAGCAGACGGTCCACGGTCCACAGGGAAGGCTGCACAGCGAGGTGAGCCTGGCTGGGTCCCCACTGCACACGTGAGAACGGCAGAGGAGCAGACCCGCATGGGCCCGAGGGGTGTGACACAGACCCGGCCCAAGTCACTGTGTGACTACTAAGGGTGCCAATCACAGAAAAAAAATCTAGAAAGTCAAGGCTAAATAAATACATAAATGAGCACTGAAAAACTGAACAGAAACACTGTTGTCTGCACACCGTGCGGAGACAAAACTCCATGTTAAGACCATGTAAGTTAGAGGGGGAAAAAGAAATTCTTTAAAAAGTTCATTAAAAGCCAAACTTAGCACATCATACTATATAAAATATGTCCTGTTTGTAACAACAACCAAAAATCATAGATGTGTTTGAAAGAAAATGTGGGATGACAACCAGTGGTGGGAGAAGGGGAGGGGGTGGAGGGCCTGAGCAAAAAGGAAAAAGGGCTCATGGACACAGACCACAGTGTGGTGTTGCTGGGGGAGGGGGTGTAAGGGGACTGAACGGTAATGTAAAAAAACACAGTAAAGATTAAAATAAAATAAAATAAAATAAAATAAAAGTCACTCTGGGAAGATGATGTGACTTGGGGTGGTGGGCACACAATGTATCACAGAAATGTGCACTTGACACCCGTATGCTCTTATTGGCCACTGCCCGCCCAATACATTTAATTTCACACAAATAAAAAGAAAAACAATGAACACACTGTGACCCAGATTCAGGAAGAAATATAAAAGTCAATAGAAAACCGGCTCAGATGTCAACATAGCAAAGAAGGGCTTCAGGTAACTACTGTGAAGATGATCTAAGAATTCTTTTAACTTTTCAAAAACTGAAGAAAAATGGAATGGCCTTGATTCAACAAAAAGGAGATATAAATAAAAAAGGAGGAATTACAAAAAAGAACTAAACAGAAATGCTAGAGATGAGTACTATGACAATAATGAAAAATCGCTACGTGGAAAAACAGTAGATTTGAGAAGGCAGAGGAGAGAATCAGTGAAATTGAAGATGAAGCATCATCTAATGGAAGGATTAGAAATGAAAGAAATTTTTAAGAAAAATAAACAGAGCCTCAGAGACATACGGGACAACTGAAGTATTCCAAAATGTGTGCAGTAGGAATTCCAACACAAATGAGGGGAAAAGACAGAAAAAAATTTTACATGGCTCAAAACTTCCCGAATTTGATGAGACACATTAATACACAGTAAAAGCAGCTCAACAAAAGTCAGTGAACACTCCAGAGACTCACCCCTAGAAAAACCATAGTCAAACTGCTAAAAAGAAAAAGACAATAATAAAATCTTGAAAGTAACGAGAAAAACTCATGACACAGAAAACAACTGTATGTTTAACAGCTGATTGTGGATCACGTAGAAGAAAAAATATACAAATAAGAGCTGACTTACAAGAAACAACTGAGACCAACAGTCAAATGATACAGTCAAACTGTTGAAAGAAACACTGTCAGTCCAGTATTCCCACATCCAGCAAAACTAGACTTCACTGCCTGAGCGGAGGTGCAGACGTCCCCGATACACAGGTGCTGGCAGGTCGACGCAGAGCACGGCAGCGCAGGGCGTAGGGCCAGAAGCACGCGAGTCATGGGGCAGCAGAGAGCACAGCAAGGCCTGTGCCAACTACTGTGGCACGTTGCAGACGCATAAAATAAACACTACATTTAAAAAGAATAAATCGTCAGACTACATCCAATAAAAAATCAAGCTATGCTAACTATAAGAAACGTGATTAACACTAAAAGAGACAAATGTATTCAAAAACACTGGGAAAGACACGCTCTGTCATCAGTGACCACAAGTCAGCAACAATGGGTATATTAATGTCACACAGAGTGGATGTTAGGAGAAAAGATAGTTATTACTAAAAATGAGGAGGGACAAAAAAACTGAAGGTATAAATATTGGATAAATACAAGTAAAACCATGTCCATTCATATGAACACTTTATACTGAAAACCCTCAAGAGCTAAAAAACAAAAATTAAAAATAGTGGAAAGAGTAAGCGAATTTAGGAAATGCACGGAAGATTAAGAACACAAAAACTCGGTCACACTTTTAAATGCTAACCGCCAACAATTCCACTGGACACAGCACCAAAGTAAACTTGACCAACATCGAGCCAGGCCGCCCGCCGAAGGCCGCAGGACGCGGCCACGAGAGTGGAAGGCGACCCAGGGGCAGCTGCTCGCCGAGCCGAGCACGGAGTCACCACACGGCCGTCATCTCCTTCTAAGGGACCATCCCAGAAAGACGAGCACAGGTGTCCACACAGACTCACACAAGAGCACAAACTACGTGACAGAGCAAACTGATGCACGCTGACAAAACGCAGGTCACACGTTCCCAGGAGAAGGCGGACAGGGCAGGTCGTGGCGGCAGCGAGGCACCAGAACCTCAGAGGGCGGCACGCACGGCCGTGACCGTGACTCTGCCGAGGCTGCCGAGGTCGGGGCGCTGACAGAGCCGCCCGGGCCTGCCCTTCGCGGGGGCTGCTCACTGGGCCCACGGGACGCTGCAGCCAGCCCACTGAGGAGGAGACACAAGAGCAGTGAGTGCAGACACACGGCTTGTAAGTAAACAGGCCTTCCACGCCAGTCTAAAAGTGAACCGTGAAGTCCAAGTGGCGAGCAAATTTGTAAATACAAACCAGTCACACTTTGGAAAAGGTCTCAAGTTTTGGTTTTTAATGTGTTTGTTTTGAGCCTTAGCTCTGTGCTGGGTATAAGGGAATTAGATCTGAGCAGGTCTCATGATAAGGCCAGTCACACAAACAAACCATTTACCCAGGGCTATACAAGAACCACCACCTCGCCGCTCACGGGTTGTTTTTGGATCTGTGAACACAACTCGGTTTTGGTGCCGGAAGCAGCACCGGCCACCACGTGGAAAATAAGCAAACGTGACCGTCCGATTCGTCACGGATGCACCGTGCCTGCGCGGGGTCACGGGACACAAAGCGTCACAGCTCAAGTAGGAGAACAGGCATCACTGTCTTCAGAAGACAGTCTAGGTGCACAGTCTCTCTGTCACAGCAACACTGTGGAAACAAAGAATAACCGCACCGTGACACAGAATGACTGTGCTTCCGCTGTCATTGGTAAACACAAGTTTTACACACCTAAAATTCGGCCAATAAAAAGGTTAGATCAAAATCACCTGGGCAACTCGGAGATGCTAAAAGGTGTGTATGTACACAGACGCCCCCCACACCCACGCACACTCTCTCCCTCACACACAGGCATTTCTCTCTAAAAGGCAAAGATAAGGACAGCATTAATAACAACAGAGAGTATAACTCTCTCTACAAAAATATGCACATATCTGGTTTACGCACGACTCAGTATTTCACCCTGAACAAGGCAAAGTTTCATCTAATAGTTATAAACATAATGCAACCCCTTCCACCGTCCCCTCCCACCGCAGGACACACCTGTCCCATGGACTGGGGCACTGGGGCATCCACGTCACCACAGGGCCCCTGAAGGGTCACAGCCTCAGCAGCAGCACTCCGAGGGGTAGAAAGGAACAGACCACTTCCTGTTGCTGTGTTCTTCCGGAGGTCTCAGCAACAAGCCCTTCAGCTGTGCAGAAGCCCCAACCACCCGTCCCACGTGCCCGACTCCCAGCCAGGGACACCGACGGGCAGCACGAGCTGGGACCCCCTGACGCGGACGCTCCTGCTGATGTCAAGCCAGGAGGTCGGGCAGGAGCCAAGCGCCACGTCCAGGTCCTCCTGCCCCTCACGCGCCTGCACTGCACCCGCTCACAGCGCCCCAGGAAGGGCACACGCAGCCCCGTCCGCAGCTTTGAACACAGTCCAGGGTTGGAAGTGCTCTGTTCTATGACTAACAGCTGTGGTCAGGCCCCTGCTGCACTGAACTTCTCAGGGGGCATTAGTGCGGTGTGTGCACAGGAAAACACGTGGAGTGTACAGAGTCCAGTCCTGTCCACGACTCCGGGCACCCCCTGGGGCTCTTGGAACGTGTCCCCTGCAGACAAGGAGGGACAATTGTAGACTCTTTCACCAAAGGACCCCAGGGCCCAGCCCAGGACCCAGCATATAGTGGGATTTCAGTAAATGTGATTGTTTAAAATTGATAAAAACAAAAGCCACGTCTTATCTGCAAAGCACATTTGGGTAACAAAATTACAGACACCCAAACACGTGCCACGGGAGCTCCTGTGGAGCTGAGACAAGAATCCTCCCAGAACCGACAGAGTTCGAACCACACCTGCAAGTGCAGGGGGGACCGAAGCACGTGCCTAAAAAAGCATTCCAGGAAACGGGAACCTAGAAGCACAGGCACTGACGAAAGTAAGAGAGCGGAGTCCAAGGGGCACACAGAGAAGGGACCGGTGATCGCAAGGGCTTCTGTCAGAAGGAGCAGTGACAGAAAGGGCTGCCGAGGGGCAGACCTGGAGGATGCAGGGCCACTCCAAGGTTGCCGGGACCCAGTGCCCAGCGTGCCGCCCTGGGCCACGGCCAGCAGGTGCACTCAGCGCAGAGTACTTCCGGCAAGTACATGCAGAAGAAGCGTGACACCTTCCTTCCCACACGCCCCGCCTGACTCCTGTGTCAGCCTCGCTGTGCTGCCTCCCACGTCAAAGAGCTGATACCTCGAAAAACACTTCCAAACAGAGCCAGGGGTTTACAAGGAACCTACTGGCAAACCATACTCTTAGATGAACCCACTCCATCCACATATTAGAAAGCATTTGTGGTCCTAAGAAACGCCCTTATCATACAGATGCTATATTAATTTTCTGTATCTTTAAGTTTTGAAATAAAGTTGAAAGCATTGTGGAAAGACAGGAAAAGAGCTATTAATCTTCACAACTGACCAAAACAAAGACATATACACAAGTGCCAAGATAGTTAAAATGGCGCTGTTCACTCTTTAGGAAAAAAAATAAATTGTACTAAAATTATTAGGCTAACAAAGCGAGAGAAAATGAGTAGAAAAATGACAGTTATCTGAAAAATTCATAAATGTGTCTTTGGTATGAGCATAATGATCATATTTCATGCTGTCACTCTGCATTTAATTGCTCGCCCTGGTACTCTTCTTCACGGAAGCCATCAGCGTCCCACAGAGCCAGATGCTGAGTCGCAAAAACACACTGTGACCACGCACTTACGAGGAACTTACTTTGCTGAGCTGTGGCGGATGACAAGTTAATTTTTGCAATTACACTTTTTCTAGCAATAAATGAAGCTGCTGCTTATGACCATCCTACATTATTTTAAAAAGAGGCAAGAATATATTCCTTATAATAAACGTATGACACTCATTTTTAAAAGACCTCAGCTGATGTGAGAAAGTTAACTTTTCACGTGGCTTTTCTACGTTATGTCCTAAAGTAAAATCCCCACCTCAGCTGAAATACACACGCGGCTTATTAGCATGTTGAGGCATGACGCTGTTTCTGAGTGCTGTCCCCAGCCTTTTAGGAAGTGTCACACACTGGCCTCAGTCTTCTGATCGTTACTTTCAGTTCTGCTATGTTATGCTAAACACAGCATTCGAAGGAGAAGTCCATTAACTGTCATTTAGAAAGAAAGGGCCACTACACAGTCATTTATCTGCAGGGCGTAAATTGTTCCAAATTTAAAATATTTGCAATGACCATCACTGTCACATGGCCGTGGTAATGAAACAGCAGGAAGCCGTGCATTGTCAGGAGACAGGCGACTCCCCACCACACTCTATTTCTGTGGCACACTGCAAAATGCGGGAGCTGCTCTGTTTTGTTCATTAAAGGAGAGCAGGAGGACACTTAATAAATTTCCCCCACATTAGAGCCAAAAGAGCCATTTCATGATTGATTGTAACATTTCAGAACAAAGCAGCCTGAGCCAAATTTCCGAAGGCCGGACTCAAACCTGCTCACTGGAGGAGGCTTAGAAAACTAACAATTTAACATGCTCACTCAACTGGAGTTATTTAGCTTGTTTAACTGAAGTTATCTTTTAATCACATAATACCAATAAAATGTATATTTTCTTTGTATTCGATAAAGAAATGTAAGATTAAAAAGCTCTAAAGGCCTGGGCAGATGACTCAGCTGGTGGAAGCCTTTTCCAGCGCTCCGCAGGCAGCGAGTCCGATGCCCGTCAGGGCACCAACCCAGTGCTGGTCTGGGCCCCGGGCAGGCTGTGTGCAGGAGGCAACTGGTCAATGTTCCTCTGTCATGCTGGCGTTTCCCCTCTCTCTGTCCCTTCCTCTCTTTCTAAAATCAGTAACTGTATCTTTAGGTGAGGATTAAAAAATAATAATGATAAAATAGTTTAAAAAATACAATGCTCTACTAAATCTAATCAGTTTTTCTCAGGACTTTATATAATAATATCGATTTTTTAATGTATAGCACATTCCCATATCGTTTCCTAAACTACAGGAGTTTATGAAAGCATTAATTGCATATAAATTCAAGATTTAATTCAACCAAAAGCCCTAGAAATTTGGGAATCTGGTGGATCTTCTGCTTCCACGCTCCTGTGTGCCCTCTGCTAATGGGCCAGACAACAGGACACCCACAAGCTCACACACACGAGTGTGCCGAGAGAACACGCTCAGTGCTGAGAAGGAGGAACATGAGGGACAGAGATGCTGTCACCAAGAAAGCAACCTCCTGCCGCAGCAGGTCCTCTGTGCCCTGCTCCCTGCCTATTCAGAAGGCAGCGGCACAGAACTGAGAAGGAACCCATCCGAGTCCCAGGTATCTCCATGGTTTCCCCCCGCCAAACCTGGCCTCCTCGCCGCCTGTCTCCTGCCATTCCACATGGGCCAGGCCTCCCCGCTGACTTCCAGCCTCTCCCTCCTACTTCACTCAGCCAGTCGCCCACGTGCACAGCCCTCAGACACCAAAGGCTCAATACAAGCAAACCCAAAGTCACCCTGCCCTCCTTGGCACAGCCCGCCTGCTCTGGGAGGCTGGTCACCACCCCACCCAAGGGCCAGCACTCTGCGTTCTCAGCAGCCCTGCCTCTTGCACCGCCTAACCAGCCTCTGGACTGAACTCTGACCGGCTGGCAGGGCACCCCAAGGACCCAGCCTCAGCACTGTCTCGCTGGCTCCCAGGGGACAGCCTCCAACAATGGGGCAACCGCATTAGCCAGTCTCCCATGCCCTGCCAGGCCCAGCCCCATCTCCCTCTGTGTGACCCTCCCTCCGCTGGCCCTTCCGGAGACCACTGGGCTGCTGAGCACTTCTCACACTGCTACGCCTTCACCACGTGGCCTTCTCTGCCTGAAATGCCTTCTCCTCCATACCCGCACGGAGGACTCCCATGGCTCTTCAAGGTCCCTGGGACACCTTCTGTGATGTCCCCAGGCCACAGTGCCACTCCACCAGGCACCTCTGGCACTGACACGTGCCTGACAACAGCCAGGACTGCAAACTGATCGCTGCTGTCACTGAGGATTCCCAGGGCCTGGACTGGGCCCAGAATGGCAAGCACTTCCGGAAGTTAAGTAAATGGAAAGTAATCATTTTCTTTAAGCTTAAAGTATTGCATAAGAATAAAAAAGAAAGGTAGCAACTTAATGTGGGGAAACACACACTAAGTGCTATGCTCCTGTTTGGAACCCACCACATGGATGGGCCAGGAAGGAAGGGAGGGAGGGGGGAGGAGCCTCCACGGGATCCCAGGGAAGAAAAGGCAGAGTGGTCGGCAGCAGGGACGGCTCTGCCGACTCCACAGCCCTGGAGGGAACCCGCCCCTGCCCCTGCTGAGCAGACCCTCCTGCTCCAGCATCAAGGCTGGAAAGCCAAGGAGCAGTCTCAACAGCAGCGCATGCAGAGATGGCATTCTACAGCTCCAAGGCCGCACACACGATGTCTTTGTTCTCACCCACTGCCCAGAAGACACCAGTTCTGCACTTTGAGGTGAAGGGGTCCAGGTTGCCTTCCCATGACTGAGCCGTGGAGGCTGGAGCCCGACCCCCAGACCCGGAGCCCTGACCACAGGGGCCCGGACGGCCTCCATATGCTGGGGCCCACACGTGCAGCCCCGGCCAGACACACACAGCGCACGTAGCCAGGGCTCTTCTGAAGTGTACAAGGGAAACAAATCGACACTCCGTCATGCTGTCCTTGGAAAAGCACCTGTGCGAGTAACTGCCTTGGACTGTGTAGCTGTGGGTGGGGAGGGCTGCGGTAAAAAATTGAAAAGTACCCGTTTAGTAGCTTAAACCACCACTAATTTAGCACCTTATAGGTCTACAGTTCAGATGAGCACCCCAGGATCACTGAGCTCTGGTCAACGTGCCAGCGGGCCTGGGGCCCTCCCTTCCGGAAGCACTAGGCCCGAATCCCTTTCCCTGCCCTTCCTGCTTGTAGCAGCCACCCTCTTCCACTGACTCATGACCGCTTCCCCATCTCCTTGGCCAGCAACGGAATCGACTCCCCCCTCCCACACTCCTCCCTCACTTAGGAACAATCCTGCCACACTGGGCCCACCCAGATAAGCCGCTCGGCTCTCCCCATTTGAGGGCAAGCTGGCTAGTAACCCGACATTCCACTGGACTGCAGCTCGCCTCTGCCACTCAGCAGAACAAGTCACGGGTCCCGGGGATTCGGGTGTGGGCATCTTTTGTGCTTTCTGCTTAACCAAGAAGACAAACTGGATACGACGTAAAATCTAAACTTAGTTCTGAAGCTGGCCGCGCCCACCTCCGTGGACAAGGCACAGAGACAACGCACTGCCTCTCATTCTCCACTGCCACCTCGTCCCAACAGGACGCTGCAGGAGCGCTCCTTGAAAAGGCTGTTCCCCACCTCCATTTCACTAGCAACTCTTCGGTCTCAGCCAGACGAAGTTCGGCTGCTCCAACCTGTGTGGAGGGCGAAAGTCAAAGACAGTAACCCCCTCCTCAGGACTGGCAGCCAGCCTGTCAGCTAGAGAACGTGTGTTAGGTAACAAGAATCAATTCCCAAAACTTTCAGCTCTTCAACACAATGCTGAAAAAGCATTCTTATCGTCTCACCCGACTCAAGCACCACTGTGAGATAGTAAATCAAAACTTTATTTTCCTTTTAAAATGTTTATTTATTGATTTTAGAGAGAGAGAAAGGGGGAGACATTGATTTGTTGGTTCACTTACCTATGCACTCAGTGATTGCTTCTTACAGGTGCCCTGACTGGGGATTGAACCCACAGCCTTAGCGTATCAAGACAATTTTCTAAACAAATGAGCTACCCTGCCAGGGCCGTCAAAATGTTCAGGAGCACTTAGAGGAGAGAGGTAACATGGACAACCCCACAATAATTCAGCAGACGGCTGCATCAGCCCATGAGGACAGTACCTACAATCTCTGAATATTCTGGGGAAAGGAATGCTACCTACGAAGGATACAGGGGAAAATCAATGAAAACATCATAACATTTTCCCAAACTACACATATTTTAGATACGTGATTATTTTTTAAAAAAACACATGAAAGGGTATAATTATACATTCCTACTACAACAATAAGAGATATGTGAATTAATTAGAATTTTAAATTGAAAATATTCAAATAAAATCAATGCTTCTACAAGAGGAAAAGTGAAAATTAGGGGCCTCAATCTACACTGGGAAAGTTTACTTCACTTTTCTATTAATTTGTATAAACTCTGTAGGACGAGTCAAACCCATGAAACAAAACAGAGAAGTGTACAGAAGCCATGAAAGTTTAAACACCATGGTAAACTTTTAAAGCTAAATGAAAACTGGATTAAAACTAGACCACAAATGTAAAAGCACAAAATTGCATTGGAAGTTACATCTTCAGTACATTTATATTAACAAGCAAAATAATCATCATTGTTTTGAACAGAAGTTACAAACAGACTTTCCAGGTCAAAATTCTCTTAAAATATATGATTTGAAACACTCATAAAGACACATCATTGTTAACATAATGGTAACAGAGTCACTTCCATGTGGACAAGAGCAGGAAAACTTCGCCCCTCCACGGAATTCAGCCTCTAGAAGTATGTGCAAGAAAGTTGGGAGAAACACATGATGTTTCTTGATAGTGACAGAATAATTTCAAAACCCAATTATATCTGTTCGCTCCCTTTTGCTTAATTAAAGCAAAAGGCATCAAGACCTTCCTCGGCGGCAGTCATGTGAAGGCTGGTGGCACAGGCGCAGTAATTAAGTTAACCTTATCACCGAACTGCGCCGGGTCATTCAAGTGCGTCCCAGTATCAGGGCGAAGCATCAACGCTCTCGGGCCGGCCTCTCCGAGGGACGAGAGACTAACTGGCACCACCTGTGACCAGCAGGCTTTGTTCCTGCCTGGCCGCACTGGGTGAAGGCTCCCACTCCTCACTTCCTGCGGCGGCCTGGCTACACAGTCTCTGCCCATCAATCAGCACACTATCGGCATCACAAACGCGCAACTACAAAGTTACTTGTCGAGGGAAGCAGGTGTGTGCATTGTATGCATAAATGCAACAGAAGGGGATTGGGAATTTTAACTGTGCATTTACAGAGAAGGTATATTATGGATTTGTAAATATATGTAGACGTTTCAAACATAGTCAAGTGTAAGTTGTGGGAAACGTATTTGGGGAATTTAAATGAAATCATTCTGTGCACCATCACCATCACACACACACATGACTGGTTTTAACAAGGTTTAATTCAACCTTAAACACTGATGTTTATGCAATTTTTAAAAATTCAATTTATTCAATTATGCCAATTTACTTGATATTTTATTTGTTTTACTGGAAAATATTTCAAAGTATAAGAAATCATCTTTTGAATATACATCGCTTAAAGCCATCTATTTATTCATTATGCCCAGTTAAGTGTAAGCATATTTTGTTATTTTCCTGAAGGATCAAAAATTCTGTTGCCAAGAAATTATTCTGAGGTCTTTCACTTTCACCGAGTAAGACACAAAATCATAGGGGACGATTATCAGAAAATTCCCGGCGACAGGCCCTAGGCCCGCTGAGGTGATGCGGCTGACAAACGCTGATGTGCCGTGCCGGGGCACATTATGTTCACGTCGGGCGTACATCTGGGCACCCTTTATGGCGATGCAGCAAGCAGCCAATCATTTATTCCACTCTAATTAGCACACATGTAAATCCTCACCAATCAAGCCCAGCGCAGGGTTACTGTTGTGGCAACCGTACAGCAAGCTGGCAGGGCAGGCAAACCGAGCCGGGAAAGACACTTCTGGGCCCAATCTGAACCCGCCGTCACACCAGGCAGGCCCCCACCGTGCTGTGACCAGCGCTAACTCTCAAACTGATCGGGGCCCAGGAGGACAAGGTCGACAGGCAGAAAGCAGATCAGCCACAACTCTTGATCCCCTCCCCGTCCTAGGAATACACCTGAAGCAACCTGCTTCTCGGTCACATGTGGGGGACAGCGGCTGACACAGGAAAAGCCAGAGTTATGTTATAAACCAGCCTCGTAACAGAGAAGGCAGGGCCACTCTGAGGACAGACACACAATCACGCACAGGGTCACCAGCCAACGGCACGAAACGCAGCTGTGGGGCCCACGTGTGGGGCGAGGTGGGGCCTGCACGGGCCCACTATCAGGACAGTGACTCTGTGCTAAAGGCCTGTGGGAGTCCCCGTGCGTCTTCCTGGTAGTCATCTGCTAGCATATAAGTCCAAATTAACTTCTGTGCCAAACTACAAAAACCAGTAGCTGCATCTTTGAGTATACTTATAAAAATTTTATCAGAAAATATAAATAGGACCTAGTTTGAGATTTCTTAATGTTTTGTTTCTGGTGTTTCTTTCACCACATTGAAATCCTTACCCATTTTGGGGGGGTAGAAGGTTTTTCAATTCAGAAGGAACAGAGATTGTGCCAGTGAAAATGAAGAAGGTGCTGAGCGGAAAGACTTCCCAGAACTACCACCTTCTCCTAGCTTTGAACACTCATTTACAGTGACACCACCACACTTACAGGGAAGCGTGCGCTCACCAGGGCTGCCTGCATGAGTACCCAAGCTGCGGTGTGCCAGGTGAGGAGCTGAGTGGCAGGGGCCACCTGCCAGGCTCTGGGGAGCAGTGGCTGCAGAGGAAGGACAGCAGCGCCAAGACTGGCAGGGGCAGCAGTCCCTGGACCACTCCCATGAAGGGCACCAATGGGCCGTGAAGGGACGATAAGTCTTCCTCAAGACAGTGGCCACCGTCTGGTTTCTCAAACGCTCAGGCCTTGGCAGGGAACCAACAGTGGACCACTGGCAAGAGGGCTCTCTGTACTGACCCGGCTCTGAGGGTGCAGGGGGGAGCCCGGCCGGCACCTTTGGGACAGCTCCTGCTGAGGGGGGGTACCCTCCAACACATGCCCCGCTGGCCCTGTGAGGGCGGGGCAGAGGCACCAGGGGCCGGGCCTCTCCTAGGTGTCTGCAAGCCCAGGGACAGGGGCCTACCTGAAGCAGAACCACCCCAGCCCCAGGCACCCTCCGCCCCTTGGCCCTGCTCCAAAGAGACTGCCGCCGTCCAACGGGCTCCCGAATACTGCCCTTGTTGCCTACTGTCTGAGTCTCCTGGGCCTGAAGGCGCCCCCCCAGAGTGCAGACCCCACGCCGGGGACGCGTGAGGCACGGAGGAAACATGTGCTGTGGGGACAGATGAACACAAGGACTAACAAGCACACCAGTTAACAAACACTGTCCATACTTCTGGCTGGATCAGACCCAGGACACAACTGAATGCTAAGAGCACGTCCCTAACACTAGCACGTGGACCATGCCATCTTCTCACAAAAGCGTGCTGTGGAAAGGGAAGCCATGCTGGGATTCTGGAACATTCCTGGACTGTCTGATCCATATTAAAAACTGTTCTTAGGGTAAATGATGATGATGATGATCATGCAAGCAATCCCTGTGATTTCTCCACAGCAACAGTGAAATCTTCAGGGGAGACAGATCAGCAGGAAAAATACCAAACTTGGAGGCATCATCCGTGTCCACAAATGAATCCCAAAAATAAAACTGCTCCGACAAGCCCGTGTTACAGAATTCGTGTAGCACACTCCTTGTATTTACAGAATTCAGCTGAAGACACACTGCCACAGACCCACGATCATGACGAGCCACACCATGGTGGTGAGGCACACCCGAGGACCCTGGGCCTGGGGGAGGGTGGCAACCAGAGTCAGACACCCGGTGCGCATTAGCCCTGGGAGCTGGCTGAACAAGGAAAGCAAGAAAATGACCTTTAGTGCTGACAAGGACACTGGCTCGGAGACACGTCAGTGAGAACAGCACTATAAATAGTAACTACAGCTTTGTGTTTTATATGCATAGAGTTCGTTCTCACCTGCAAAAGAAAGTTCACATCTCACACAAGACCTTATTTAACCTATTTCTTTTAATTTTCATATTGTCAAAAATGTCCAGTATTTGTTGTCTTTGTATTTACAAGACACAACCTATTAACTTCTAAATACAAGTACATCCCTATCATATTTAATCTCTAATAAAGGACAAAGAATACAATTTCACCCACACCCGTGAGTTCTGAGGTTTGCTACACTAAAAAACACGGTTTCTCACAAAACAAACCATACTCACAACGGCAAACTACATTCACAACCTTTAATGGTACCGAAAACCAGGGCCCCTAGCCAGGGCACAACCACCGGGCCCTAGAGGTGGGGCAGACACACCCGGCGCTCCAAGGCAGTTAGTAAACTCACCGCGCCATTGCGGAAGGAGGAACATCTGGGCCATTGAAGATTTTCTGTTGTACTTCCAAAGGGCACCCTGCTCAACTAAATCAGAGGTGGCAGGAGGTGGCCCGTGTGCCACCACTGATTCCTCACAGTCCTCATTCCTCGTGACACCAGGCAGCCCCAGGATCTCTCTGGACGCGGTCACACTCACCCTCTTCCAGCGGGCAGGGGCCGAAGGGGTCCGTCCTCCCTGGGCCCACGCAGGGCACCACGCTGACCCGACGGACCCACAGAGCACTGTTCTCGCGGAGCACCAGGCACAGCCGTCATTTACCAACCCCGGAACCAACCGAGGGACCGCCCCGCAGGACGCAACTTGATCAAAACAAACCTCCGGCATTAAAGTGCAGTGACGTTGAGATGACGCTGGAATGCCGCTAGGAAAGGGCCCCTCTCCCGCTCGCGGCGCTGGCGTCCACGTGAGAGGGGAAAAGGAAAATTCTGGAGAGTCTGCTATGGAGAAGACACTCCCCACCAGGCCCCGTGAGGATGGAAGGCACAGCCCTCGACAGGCCAGCGCGCCTGCAGGTCACGCGCTACGCGCCCGCGCCCCCGCCCCTCCCGGCCCCGGTTGCTCAGAGACCAGGGGGCCGGGCTCCAAGGCACCAAACACCGCACTGAGGCCGCTGGCGCAGCGGCGCAGCCACTTCAGTTACACAAGCAGCAGCTCACCCTCGCTGCTCCGAGAGATGCCACTTAGAGAAAGGACACTGTGCGACACTGCTTTAGTGTTTGAGAACTGGAGACAATGTGCCTTTAGTAGAACGAAAGGCCCATCACTTCGTGAACCTGGAAACTACAGAGCATCAGTTAACAGACATTACCGAAGCACTGTCCTGCGGGCCCTCAGCCTTGAACACAGGTCTGTGCCCCGCTGGGCAGCCCTGACAGTGACAACCCAACTCCAACGGAAGGGCGCACCTGGGGGGCGGAGTGCTGTGCAGGGGAGCTCTCCCCAAGGGCCCCGTGAGAACAACCCGTCCCAGCCCGTGCACACGGGCCAACAACCAACGTTTGGCACTTCAGTCTCCCTTCCAATGAGTCTCCGCGCACCGCCAAGTGTTACCTGATGAATTAATCACCCTGAGTGTGTGCCGGCCGGCAGCTTGGGGCTGTTTGCTGGTACATCGTTTGCCAGCAGGACGGGTCATGGTAGCACAACAGCTGATGACTTCATCACTAGAGCGCTGCCCCAGGCTGCAAAACCAGCGCCCGCAGCAATCCAGTAGGGCCAACGCTGCAGCTCATCCTTGCCTGTACCTACGTGTGTCGTGTGTGTGCACGTGTGTCACCTCTGTGCTTTTGTACATGCAAATATATACACAGGTGTGGGCAAAAGTAGGTTTGCAGTTGTGAATAAGCAAAAGTGTATTCTTGCATTATTTATTAAATGAATTAAATGAATTCATTTAATAAAAACATCATTCATTAAATGAATTATTGCATTATTTTCTATGTGAACATGTATTTATATATAAACTGTGTATCTGTCATTCTACTTCTGATTGGCAAAGCATCTAACATGCAATATAATTTTTATATATCAGAAACAATGTGCATCAAGAGTAAATACACCTCACTTTAGATTTTCAAAAAGAATCTGCTTTTCTTTAGTCTTTTTCTACTTAAAGCAGAATGTTTACTACTTCATAAAAGAATAAAATATCTATAGTTAGAAAAAACATTGATAATACTATGTTCATCAGCTTGAAAGAGTGATGATAATGTTTACCTCACTTGGCAAATCTGGACAGTTCCTGAATTGCCGTAAAGATGAAGCACTTGCCTATTGAATTACACATTTTGGGTGACTTCCACTGAAGAGATCAGAGATGTACCGAAGATGGAAAACCCGCCCAGGCCAAGGGAAGACATGCACCCTGCTCACGACACGTCGAAACTCAGAGCTGGGAGCCCTTCTTGAGGCAGAGCTGGCGCCACCGCACAAAGTCGATGCCGCCTGAGCAGGCGGCGTAGTGACACTCAGACCGCATTCACTCGGCAGCGCCTCCGGGTTGTGAGGCCGCCTCTCACCTGACACCTCATGGGGCATCTGGAACAGAGGACTGGCAGGCAGGTCCCCTTCACGGAGACTTTCGGCATGCTGACGGCAGCTGAGGCAGCACCCCACAGGGCCATGCGCACACCAAACTGAAGCACAGGCAGATCGGCCCACAGACTCTACTTTCAAGTCTGAGTTTCAAGGGTTGCAAAATAGAGCTGATGCAGCATTATTTATTATGGGGGCAGATGAAGTCTATTCCCTGGGTCTGTACAACAGTCCTCTCTCCACAACACAGTGAACAGACTGGGGGACTAAACCCTCAACACATTGAAGGCCAGCGACCTGGAGGAAAGCAGAACATAAAGGAAAAGGAAACCTGAAAAAGTGCGGCCAGCAGTCAGGGCCCCGCTGAGTGTCAGGTTCAAACCAGAAACATCATGAGGAGGAAATGGCCCAGTCACACTCCTGACTGAGAAGCTCCTGATGTTGCCCCCCCCACCCCCGTGGTGGCTGGTGGGGCCTCAGTGACGCTGGAAGAGCAAGCCAAGGCCGCTGGTCCTGCTTTGTGTCTGGGTCCAGGTGCCATTCCATGGGCACACTCCTATTGTGACAACCCATCACCATATACCTGCAACCTGTGCACCTGCCTACACAACACACACACAAACCATGAGTCATGGTGAACTGCAGCCCAGGGCTGTACCCCCAGGTAGCCAGACCAGAGCACTGGCACAGGACAGTCAACACCAAAGGATGGCCATCTCGGAATCTGCGGTAAGGGTCAGTCCCCTCTGATGTACTGGCCAACAACAACGGGGCTCACCCAGGGCGGGCCGGTTTCGGCACAGAGCACTGGGGACACCGGCCAGGGTCCCTGCCTACATGGGCCACGACACAACACCGTACCACAGACCACAGGGCTGCGACAATAGGCACCTGTTCCCCACCTTCCCACAGGTCTGCAGGCGAGTCCGAGATTGGATGCCTGTGCAGCAGGGCCCGGTGGGAGCCCACTAGCGGTGCACAGGGAGCCGTGTGGGCGTCCTTTCCTATGGACGCCGTGCTGACCAACCATGACGGCCCCCACCCCAACGACCATCTTTAATCTCGGTGAACTCCAGACGAACCCTGCACGCAAACATAGCCTCACGGGGGGTTAAGGTCTCGAACTGTGAGTTCTCGAGGGACAAATGCAGTCGGCAGCACTGACCCAATGCCTGACACCGTTAAAATACCAATGAATACATTTTCATCTTTGATAGATGTCCCTTAATAGAAAAACAAGAATAGGTTCTAGAAGCAAACCAGCAACTTTACCTTAAGATGATACAGGCTAAGATCCAAGGCAGACAACAACTACATGTGATCTGGGTTACACTTCTTTCCTTTCCTAAAATAGCTATCCCTATCACCTTTAACTGCTGTGGTTTAGGGACCAAGGCTCCTCTCTCACTACAGGAATGGTGAACCATTTTGAAGAATAAAGGTAAAACTAAAAAGAATGACCTTTCAGAGAAGAGAAAAAAGTTCAGATCTGGGGGCGGGTGTGGGGGGTGGGTAGAGAAGGGGAGGGGGTGCGGGGCCCCAGAGAACACCCGCTGCTGGAACCGCCCAGCCTGGCGGAAAGAGCTGAGCAGCACCGCGCACACCATGCGGTGACACCACAGGTCTGACACCCTGGCCACACACAGCACCAGCTCGGCAGGGTGCGACCCTTGGAAAGTGCCGCAGCTGGTGTGACCTGAAGAGAATGCTGCCCGTGGCAGCACAGAGACTGCCCGTGGAGAAAGGGACAGTTTTTATCGACCATGTTCCTCCCAGCAAAGCAAAAGAAAAAGACTGTAGACTTAGGAGTACCACAAAACTCATTCAGAGATTCACGTGGCACGGATGCTTTGGGGATTTAGAAAATAGTGGCATATTAAATCTAGTAAACCTTACAAATTATAACAAAATGTTTCCCACTGAACAAACTGTATTTTACTACCCAAATGTCCTTAGGAAACAATGTAAAGTGCACATGAATCTGAAACTGGGACACGACCGGCGTTATTTTTAAGTGGGCGCGATGGCGACAGGCAGGCTGTGGGAACACAGCGCACTCGCCTTTGCAGGGCGACCAGAGTCTGCTCAGGAGAGCGTGCGTGTGCACACAACTGCTCTCAAGAGAGCCGAGTCTCCCGGCCTCACCGCCGGTCTTTCGGGACAACAAGCACACGGACTGTTAGAAATCCGTGTAGCACCACCAGCTGTTACTCTACCCGTGACTCCATTCACCTCTCAGTACTTTACCTGCCCCCAAAAAACAGACAACATGGGAAAACCATGCCACATAAACCCACCTGAAAAGGAACAATGCCAGCTTGGACATGTCCGAATCTAGCACACTGCAGCCCCAAACGAGCACGACGGGCACCGCACACCCTCGGAGGCGCGCACCCTTCTCCTGTCGTTCCTTCCACGGACCCCAGCGGGGCCTCTCCACCCGTTCCTGAGAAAGGAGGCTGCTCACCCCCGGGGGACCACAGACACTGCAGAAGCCCCAGGGCCCCCCCTCCTCCGGGAAGACTAATCTGCGCCCCCAGGCCCGCCGCCCCCAGGTGGTGACCTCCATGTCCCCCGCACACATACCCTCTCTGAAAAGAACACGCCGACAGAGAAGTGCTCGCCCTGATCAGGGTAGAAACACACAAAGCCTGTGCAACACTGGGCAGTGCCAGGACAGGGAAAATCGAGGGCGCGGTGATTCCGAGGAGCTCGGGGTGGGGACGGCACAGAGAAGGGACGATGGGCCGTGGATGGCGCACACAGGAGGGCTTCCTGACCAGAGATCCCTGCTGTACAAAGGGCGCGCCGCCAGTGACAGCCAGCGCACACTTCCCAAAGCCTGCTCAGGCTCAGGCTCCGGTCGCAGCGAGGCTCTGGCCGTCTGCCTGCGCATCCACGTGGGGCTGCAACAGAGGGCCAGAGGGCCTCCGCCGTAACAGGGACGCCACACGCGCCCAGCTCCCGCTCCCCACCGCTCCCCAGGCCCGCCCTCTGCCGCCTCGTGCTGCAGGAAGGAATTCACCAAATATCCGATAATCATCGGCTTACGTCTTTCCGCACCCGAACTGCACATTCTTGAGGCCAAAGTACAAACGCCTTCGGTCGCACTGACATCAACGACAACCAGACGCCCAGATGGACCAGTGAGGGAAGGGCCACACGCAGGGCCCAGGGCCAGTGGCGGAGCTGCTGGGTCTGAAGCAAGCCAGCGTCAGGCTCGCCGAGTAAGTGTCATTAGCAACAGGGCCTAAGCAAGTGAGGAGCTCGGCTGTGCTGTTTATACATCTGCCTGCTAACACGCTCAGGTTATTCAAAATGGAATGCACGCTGAAAGGTCTGCCGTTGTTAAAACACAACATGCATTTTTTTTTAATGGCTCATGTTTTCTTAAGTTTGAAATTCCTTAGTTTGACTCCATATCCATTCGTCGGAAGTTTCTGAAGTTCCAAACCGCAGTAACTGTCACTACTGTGGTCCTGCATCCATTATGCGGGAACAAAGGAGAAACACCTTACCAAACAAAATAACCAGCGGCTTTGGACGCTGTCAGTGGACGGTTTCTGCACTGCTGGCCGCACTGCAATGAGTAAATGCAATCGAATGTGCCGCTGTGGCGCGGGCCCTGGCTAGAAAACAATCGGATTTTTTTCCCTCTGTAGCTGTTTGTTATCATCAAGGATTTTAATCCATGATAAATTTCATAACCATTAAAAATCGTAGACCATTGATTTATGTCTTAATTTCAGACATGCTGAGCTCTTCAAAATAAATGTTCCAAAATAGCATACACTGCAAATTGCAATTCTAACATAAAACAAATGTTAAAATGTTAGCATCTCTCCTGAATATACTGTAGTGTATTAATTGTCGATCTTGGTAATGTACCTTATTAGTTTTGCAAAATGTAAGTTTTAATTCATCGTTTAACTTTTAATTAAGCAGTTTTTTCCCTCAAGATGTGCTTTCTGCCCAAATGTTAGCCACTAAATAAAACGGCACATATAAACCCGTTCCATGAATGCATAGCAGTGCCAGGCAGCCCATGACTTCCCTCTGACCCCAAATATGAAAACAGTCGCAACAGTTTCTATCCTAAAAAGCTAACAGCCGATTTCATTTGGTATTAGTACTTAGATAATTTAAGCTCAGAGACAATGCTCAAAAAACTGGAGACCTCAACACAAAAGTACAACCAAATCACTGCCTCTACACAGAGTTCTTTCGCATTTCAGCTCAAAATAATGACGCTTTTTGGGGATATCATGCCCCATGTTAAAAGCTAATGTGAGTTTTGTTTTCCTGTGGAGATTGGGGACCCACACTGGCGTGACACATGGCGGAAGGACACATGGCCCTCCTGGAGCGGGGGAGGGCACACAGCACTGCCCAGCTAATAGGAAATGAAAACGCTAATGAGAACGGGGAAGGGTGCAGCAGCCAAGGAGGGAACGAGAACGTCCATGTCGACTCAGGAGTGTGGGCAGAGGTCCCATTAAATTTTTAAGTTATTACCATTGTGCGTGCTCTAGGGTGAGGCGTCCCTGCCCCGCGGCCAGCGAAGACTGAGCTCCCCAAAGCAGCAGCCGTTCCCAGAGCACGATGGCTCGGTATCTGCGGAGCGTTCTAACAAACGTCCCAGTCTATTTTAATGAACTCTTGTAGGTTATGTTACTCAGTGTAATCTTTAAACGGTGGCTTTATTTGTTTTTTATGTGTTCTATAGCCTCAATTTAATGAAATTAGAAAAGAGTGTTGATTAAAGGAAAAGGAACAAAAAAGAGTCTGTGAAGAATGCTTGCAATATGCGCCCCACCTCCAAATCACTGAGACCACGCACAGGCTTGGCTGCGTCCCCACCAGGAGACAGCAGCTGCACGAGGGACAGACCTGTTTCCATGTCACCGCCACGTCACAGACCCCTCCCCCGCCCTCCATGTGCACAAATGACAGGCATGCATGTGCACACACATCTCTCCGACATGTCTGTTCACTTCCATGCTGAGGCAAGTCCCCAGGAGGCCCTTTAAGATCGGCGGTGTCACAGCCAGGAGCAGAACTACAGCACAGGAACCACTCAGAGTAAGACAGGTCTGCGTCCCTAGTTCCACCGTTCCCCTGAGGAGTGCAGGCAGCATTAACCACTAACACAGGCTGGCACTGTCAGGAAGGAGCAGTGGCCCATTGGGGGGGTCTCCTCCGGAGGACACAGCCTACGTGGTCTGCATCACACACCTGCCCACTGACGTCATAGGGCCACGTTATTTAGAGGAACAGAAAACACGTTATTTTTAAAAGGGGCGAGTTAACAAAGTAAAAGCCTGGCAGAGTTGGCGGGGCATGACAGGCGCTCCCTCCCCTGAGCGGGTCCCCTCTCCCCCACATCGCTGCTGGCAGACATGCTCCTCCGGAGCCAGACCATGCGCCCACCCCAGCACTCCGCTCCCCACGCACACGGGGCAACAGTGACCTGGCTACCACGGTGGTTGTTAGTGACACCACGCCACCTAACTGAAAATTTAAAAATGCAGGAAACCCCCACTGAAAGACAATCTTCCCATCCATGTAACAATGCTGCCACACTACATTCCATTTTATACCCACATACGGACTTTATCTCACATGCCTGGAACAGAAGCCAGCAAAGGAGGCTTAAAAATCATCATTCGCATTTCGCGAATTTGGAAACCAAGAGCCAGTTGAGAGAAGAGGAACATGCATTACAGCACAGAACTGTGGGGAAGGCAGGGAACAAACGAACGTGATTTTGGGAGAGCTAAGAGAAACCGGGTACGTCCACGTGACTAAATAAGTACCGATCCAGTCCCACAGCTGACAGTCCTCCCACCACACAGGACTCTGGGGGTTAAAGACCGCAGAGCAAACCAGATCAAGGGAGGCAGGAAAACAGAGCTGCCGCGGGCACTACGAGAAACAAGGGAGGAAGAGCGAGGATGGACTGGCAGGCTTAAACGATTAGCTGGAGCAAAAACACTTGGAAGAAAAATCAAAAAGCAAACAAATGGTCCTTTTCAGCCGGGAGGCCACGGCCACTGCTTGCCCTACTCGGCCCTCACCCAGCAGGTCCATCCCTGCTTGCATTGGGACTTCCGGAAGAAGGGAGCAGGGCATTTACCCACCTGTGAGTGAGGGATTCCCCCCAAACAAAAGGAGCATGGATGTTACACAGCCAAAAAAGTTAATTTCTGCAACATACATGAACACCTAAATTTGTTCTAACTCTTCTTGATCTGTGACCACAGAGCAAACCTCACAGGCAACCCGATGAATACAGAATGAGAGCCAACGATGGCTCAGAAGGGCGCATCACTCTGAGCTCAGACTCCGTGACTTCTCTTTAAAACGGTAAAGAAAGAGTCTCAGAGGAAGTCAGATTTGCCTGTAGACCAGAAGCCAAATTCTTGTAGTTTTCTTAATTACCTCAGTTTCATCTTCTGTAAAGTAAACAATAAATAAATAAACAGAATGGCTCCAACAATGTCATGTGGTTTTTTAAAAGAATATATAAAATGACATTATAGAGAAGAACTCTGTAACTCCGAAGTATCTTAAAATACTTGCTTTTGATTATAAAATAAAAACTGAGACTAAAATAGGTTCAAAAATTACAAAGTAAGCAGTTAAGCTTCCAGTCATGAACAAATAACCAGGGCCCGCTGCAAACAACTAAAAATTTGGATAAATTATAGCAAACAGTTATTTTCAGAAACTTGACAATGGACAGAAGGGAACTGTGAGCACAGAGAAGAGAAGCAAAGGAGGTAACACCTCCGACAACTTCAGAGTAGGCCGCGAGTCAGCTTCCAGGCCACAGCGCAGGGGCCCGAGCAGAGAGCAGAGCACAGTCACGGAAGGAGCAGGGACAGGTCAAGTGGATCTGGGTGTTTGGGGAAGCACAGGAGAGGGAGCTGCCCAAGGAGGCAGCCCTCCAGCTCTTCACAGGGGCTCCCCTGGGTCCTCGGTGGAGCACTGCGTCAAGGCTGGGTAAGCTGAAATTCCTGAAGGGTAGGGAAAAAAGCTGAACAGACAGCTATAAGCTCAACCATTCCCACCAATCACCTTAAGTGTGGAAATCTTCAGGTTCTGACCAGCCAGAGCGATGAGTGTTCGTGGACAACTGGAGCCTTTGGGAGAGACACAAAAAGAGCCCATCTTCACCCTGGGTGAAACCCACCCAGCGGAAGGTCTCCAGACCGTCCCAGGAGACTTCAGAACCCACCTTCAAAGGGCCAAGGTGATTCTCAAGTGACTTAGATAACTGCCAGGAATAAACTGAACATTGTTTAAAGGCATATTACAAAGTGAATCACAAAACAACCCCAAATTCATTCAGACCCAACATTCAAAAATTGCTAGACATGCAAGGAAGTAACAACAAGTTACTCATAGACAAAGAGAATAAATATGTCATAGAAACAACCCTAAAGATTACACAATGGTGGAAACAGCAAGCATACTCTTTAAAATAGCTACTATAAATATGCAAGCAAATTTTTCTTAAAAAAACTTAAATTAGGAGACAGGAAGATTTTTTAAAAACTGGAAAGAAGGGAGCAGAGACTCAGTGAATGGAGAGACAATACCAGAGATGCTAACATATGTGTAACTGAAATTCCAGGGCAGAAGGGTTGGAGGTAAATGGAGTACGGGAGAAAAGGAAAAACATACTTGAAGAAATAATAACCTGAACTTTCTCAAATTTGAAAGAAAAAACAAAATCCATGCACAGATCAAGGAAATTTAACAAATCCCAAGCAGCATCTGTACAAAAGAAAGCACACCAAGGTACATCAAAATATAATTTCTGAAAAACAAAAAGAAAAAAATCTTAAAAGTGACAAAAAAGTAATGACCTATCGAAAGGAATAAAAATATTGTAAGATAATGATAAGGCACATTTAAAGAAAATGAAAACTCTCAGCCTAGTATGCTATATCTAACAAAATTTTCCTTCAAAAACGAAGACAAAATAATGATTTTCAGAAAATAAGAGCTAAGAAAATTAATCACCAGCAGACATACACTATAAAAAAAGTTAAAGGAAGTTCTTCAGGAAAAAAAATTACAGCAGTTAGAAATGTAGATCTAAAGACATCAAGAGAGCCAGAAATGGTAAATGTGGGTACACAAAATAGATTTTATTTCAATATTTTATTTACTTCAATGAAAATTACCTGCAAGAATTTGTGGCATTTTCAACACATATGAAAATAAAATGTGCCCTGGCTGGTGTGGCTCAGTGGATTGAGTGCCGGCCTGTGAACCAAAGGGTCGCCAGTTCGATTCCCAGTCAGGACACATGCCTGGGTTGCAGGTCAGGTCCCCAGTGAGGGGTGCATAAGAGGCAACCATACATTGATGTTTTTCTCCCTCTTTCCCCCTCCCTTCCCCTCACTCCATAAATAAATAAATAACATATTGAAAAAATAAAAAATAAAATGAATGACAATAACAGAAAAAAGAAGGTAAGCAGTGGGTAAAAGCCTACTAGTATAAGGTCCTTACACTTCACGTGAAGTAGTGAAATATCACTGGAACTTAAAGACACATACTGTAAACTCTGGAGCAATCACTAAAATAATAAAGCAAAGAGGTTTAGCCAATAAGCTACGAGTGTTGATCAAATGGAATTTTAAAAAGTTCTAAAAAATTCTAAAAATCAAAAGAAGATAAGAAAAAAGGCAGGAAAAAGAAAAGAATAATATAAGACAAAGAAAGACCAAGATAGCAAATTTTAGTTAAGAAAGACATTGTCAGGACAAAAATGCAAGACCCAACTATGTAAGAAAGAACATTAAATAGATAAATGCAAATTGGTGAAAGCAAAAGAAAAAAAGGGAAAAATATATATCATGCTAAAACTGAGCACAAGACAGCTGGAGTGGCTGAATAACAGAAAGAAAAACAAAAATATTCAGGATAAAGAGTGTTAAACACAAGAAAGATCATTTCATAAACTTTTAAGAAAGGATCAATTTCATGACAAAATATAACAACCCTAAATGCAGATGCACCGAACACCACAGCTTCTAAAAACATGAGGAAGACTCAGACAGAACTCACGGGAGTAACACACAAATCCACAATGACAGCGGGAGACTTTTTACCACCCGTCTCTCGGTGAGGGGCAGCCCCATAGACCAACTCAGTTCAATTTTATTTCCAGACTACTCCACCTGGCAACGGCAAAATCATACTCTTTTCAAGGGCATGTTGAGTGTTGCCAAAGTTAATCACATGATGGACCTTCAAACAAGTCTCCATGAATTTAAAAGGATTCAACCATACATAGTATGTTCTCACAATGAAATTAAGACATCCACAAAGGTATCCACAAGTATTTGGGAAATCAACATAATCTAGGAGAAAAAGAGTACACTGCAAGGAAAACTGAAAACCATTTTGAATTAAACAAAAATAAAAATGCAGGTTTAGATGTGGAAACTACACTGGTCTCACACTAACAGAGTAAGTGGAAACATGCCC